>JAJMYN010000106.1:0-71804 GCA_023087525.1 Lasiodiplodia sp. KE8368
CACCCACCGACCCCACCCTCTCTCCCCTCCGTGCCAAAACCATCCTCTCCTTCCGCCACACCGCCAGCACCGCCAACAACCCCAGCGCCCCCAGCGCCGTCAGCGCCGCGCAGCAGCCGCGCGCCGCCGCGGCGCGGTTGGCCACCTGCGGGCTCGTGCCGTCGCCCCAGCCCTGGTTGGCGGCGTACGTCTCGGGCGTGAAGAAGGCGGGCCGCGTGTCGAACTCGCCGTCCCAGGCGAGGGCGAGGGCGTCGGCGGCGTCGAAGTCGGTGAAGGCGTAGCAGGTTGCGACGAGGGAGCGCATGAAGGCGAAGGCGAGGAGGAAGGTTAGCGTCGGGAGGGGGCGGAGGGGGAAGTTCTGAGAGTGAGGTGTTAGTTTTGGGTCATGAGGGGGGGGGGGGGGAATTTAGGAGTTCAAAAAAAAAAAAAGGATTGAAAAGGAGGAGGAGAGCGAGAGGGATGTTGGGCAAGTTAGACTTCGAGAGATACACGTAGATGAAAGTGTGTAGATGGGGGTTAAGGCTCTGTGGTTGTGCAGATTTCTTCTCTTCTCTCCATCTTTTTCCTATCCATTTCACGTACCTGTCTTCCGGTGATGTTCAAGCCAAAGATTTTACCGGGCCGTGTTGCGGCAGAGTAGACCAGATAGCTTACAATAGCGGCGTTGACAATGCCGCCTGCGCCAGCCCACACGACGAGCGCAGAGCTCGCTCGATGTATAACAAAGCCGGGGTCCTCAATTTCGATATTCCGTGCAATGTACAGCACGTTGGCCATCAGTGCCATGGTGAGAACGCTCAGTATGAGACAGCATGCCTGCAGCGAAAGCAGGGCTATGCGCGTGCGGCGGCTGCGGTGCAGGACCGCCGTAGAGCCGCCGCTTGTTGGCGCCGGAACGGCGTCGAGGATGGCGGGCATCTACTGCAACAAAACAGGAACGACAACGACGATGTGGGGAGACCAAACTGAACGGCGACTCGGCGCGGGATATAAAGAAAAGCGAACGAAGTCGAACCAGTCCCTGTGGCGACGGATCTTGAGAAGGTCCCAACTCCCCGCAAAAAAACGAGATAAGGCCGCGGACGGTTGCTTCAGCTAAAATGGTCCCCGAACGGAGCGTCCCGTGGGATTTCGTGAAGGAAGAGGCAGCCAAGGGCGCTTTAAGAAAAACTCTCGGCGGCGACGAATTGACACGGCTCGCTGCGAAGATCCACCCCGGGGTCGGCAATTAAGCACCCAACAACACGAGTCCAGATCGGTGGGGGCGGAAAGTTGGCGGTTTGGCGGTTTGGCGAGGCCCCTATAAGCATGCAGGGTGAAGGACGGGACAGCTCGCATAGTTTTGTATCGAAGTCAAGATCCCTGTCGAGGCTGGAGAAACTTGCCATTGGCTGACGTCTCCATGGCGGGACGGAGCGATCTGGGCGCAAAGACAGAGTGACAGGACGATGCATGGGCAAACGTGGCTGAGGCGCCGGCACTAATCGCACGCGAGGATGCTTGGCTCTTCTGTTTCCTGCTCTTTCCTCCGTTGCGACAAGGGTCCGCGCGCCGCGAGGAAAAAGAAACAAGGTCGAATCACGCCGGAAGGCGGTCCGGACCTCGATTTTGAGCACTGTTCTCACCGTAGCCAAAAAGAACCTCTTTTTTTTCCCTGTGTCAAGTCCATCAATCATACCACTGGCATGTGTCGGAAATCCTTGTCGTGGTAATGCATCAAGGGGACATGGGTATCAGAGAGACGACCAGTGGATGACTGTATCGAGTCGTCGAAGAGGGTGATGTCTGTGGCAGATCGCCTCGGCACGTCATGGATGACTGTTGGGGGCTTGTCTTGGCAGGACCCATCCCCGGAGATATAATGCCTACGTCCGCAGTACAAGAATAGACTTTGACCATGAAAACTCACGCCTTTGCAAGTGCTTACACTCCGTGACGCACTATTGACATGAACCATGCTCATTGACGACATGAAAGTAACAATCGGGAGCAAGTGTGTTGATTCTTTTGCCCGTTTTCCCATTCATTATAAGAGAAGGCTTCCGGCTATATTTTGTGGCGCAGAATCCCGCAAGTTTGTTTCAGATCATAAGAGGCCTGGTGCACGTTGTTGAAGTACGAAGAGCCGCACGTAGCATTTACCTAGACTGGGGGCCCTAATTAGGCTTAGTCCCACCTCTGAGTGTACAGTTTCTGCTAGCTGCCAGGCCTACGGTTTCAACATACTCACTACCAGTGCTGTAACATTCCTGGACAGCTAGACCTGTGCCTCCGATCTTCTTCAATTCAACTTGTGTGGGAATACAAAAGAATACGTGTACAGCTCCGCAGATGGATCTGAAGCTGTCCTTAGCCACGACCACTCTAAATTACTATCAGAAGAGCCGAGTAACAAACTATTTATATACCAGTTCGGTTAAGATTGTCAACCTAGCTCACAAAGCCATATTACTGCGCCTTTGAGGCTGTAGATAAAGTCAAGTATAACATAAATTTTCGGCTTTTACTGTCCAGAGCTACAATATCAGGCGATATTCATGAATTTGCTCAACACCGATCGGCGTTATATATATCAAACCATCAGATAGGGGTTATGTCTACACACATCTAGATAGGACCTGTTCATTTACATTTGCCACACTTCAATTTCTTATACCGATTTATAATTCTTTGGGCGTTATCGCCTTTTTATTTGCAAACATCGTTCAGCTTGACGAAGTATTGCCTGCGTACTTTCGTAACATCGCTGCCATCACACTATGATACATGGATTACAAATTTTAAAATCCCACAGTTCCCTTCTCCAACACTGTGCTCATGAATGCCATTTTTCCTTGCCCCCCTTTTTTTCCTTATCAACAACTTTTTTTTTTTTTTTTTTAGCTCTCATCCACCAGCTAATCCACCTCACGGCGTCAACCGACGATCGATGTTGAACAACCTCGGCCCATCATCCATCTTCCTGGCACCCAACCTCTTCAGCTCCACCCACTGGGTTGGAAACTTGGCCTGGATCCAGCGCTCCAGGTGCTCCTGTCTCGAAACGCCGTACGCAGCATTGAACAGCGTTCCCAGTCTGCAAACAAGATTGATCCGTCAGTCACCCGATTCTCATTTCTCAACAATTCTGGGAACTCCGACCACAATGAACTGAAAAAAGGGGAAAAGAAAGGCAAAACTCACATAAACGCATCCGGCCTCAACCCAAAGTCCCTCTCGCACTTGAGCAGGACCTCCTTGGCGGCGTCGGTATTCTGGTTGCCAGCGAGCGCGCCGACGTAAGCCGCGAGGATGGGCTTCGTGATCTCAACATCAACCTTGCGAAGGCGAGCCCACAGCGCGCGGGCGTGGCGCTCGCCGTCGACGGGCATGCGCTCGCAAGCGCGGAAAGCGATTGGAATCGAATTGAAGCTGGGTCCTTCGCGGGAGTTGACAATGTCCTCCCAGAAGCTCCAGGCGCGGGCGGGCTGGCCGGCGGCCGTGTAGGCGAGCATGAGGGCGTTGCGCAGGCGCGTGCTGGGCTCGAGGTCGAGGTCGAGCTTCATGGCGTTGTGGACCGCGTCGAGCAGCGAGCGGCACTCGTGGGCGCGCGACTCCTCCTCGTCGTACTCGGCCTCGGCGTCGGCGGCGTCGGCGTCGACGTCGACGTTGTCTGTGGCCGCCACGCGCGCCGCGGCGAACTCGGCGATGCCCGTCAGCGCGGCGACGTACGTGTCGGCCGTGGCGCGCGTGTCCGGGTGGTCCAGCTCGCGCATGTGGCTGAAGACGTGGCAGGCCATGTCGGCGCGGCCGCGGTCGAAGAACTCGCGCATGATCTGGGTGCGCGCGGAGCGCGGCAGCTCGGCGAAGATGGATTGCGTGATGATGTATGTGTCCCAGGCGCGCGCGGTGGACGTGTGGGCGCGGTCTAAGATCATTGCCACGAGCGAGTCGGCGATCTTGCGGCGCTCGGCTTCCGAGAAGTGAAAGGCGTGAGTCTGGAGGAGGTCGATGACATCGTGGAGCTCGTTGCGGCGAAGGTGCAGCACGCTCAGCGCCGAGACGGTCTCGGGCTCGAAGCGTCCTTTGCGCTCGGTAAGATCGTCGGCCAAGGCCATGATGCTGGAGAAGGTGTATTTCTGCGATGCGCACATGGCCTGGATGAGCTCATTTGCTGCCCGGATATCTTCCTTCTCCTCGGAACATTCCACAGCTTGGAGGTGCCTATAGGCAGCGCGGGCGCCATCAATGTCGCCGCCAGAAAGCCGGTATTTCACCTGGAGGTAGTAAGTGAGGGCGTTCGGGTGGATCCCCCACTTGGCGCCGAGAGAGATGTATCTCTCCGCAAAATACGGCTGGTTCCGGGACATGCACCACGAGACCAGCTCATTGATGGTCTCGACGTCCGGCTGCGCCGACCTGCCGTCAGCAAAAGTCCTCCGAACCATGACGTTCATCATTCGATCCACTTCGTCGACCCCTTTGCCAGAAGCAGCAGCCCAAAAAAACAAGATGTCCCACAGCTTTTTCACCTCATCCAAGCGATCGTCGGCCGGTTCGAGGTAGTACATCTCGAGAGTTTCGAGCATTGAACGCACGATCGACTGGGCCCACTCGCTGTCGCCGTGTTGAAGGCAGCACTTAAGCACGGCTTTGTAGGACCGAGAGCCTATTTCAACAGTTTGCGGTGGGCCTTTTGACAAGTCCTCATAAATCCTCTTCGTGTTCTCCAGATCTCCAAGCGCGGCGTGAACCCTGAGCAGTCTCTCCTTGACGCGCATCATAATGTTGGCAGGAATCTTGAGCTCCTGCATCATTTCGAGCGTTTTCTGTGCTTCAGCATGGTTCCCCTGCTGGTAAAGCCCCTGCAACACGAAGGCCCAGGGACGGGCAAGAGGCTTTTGGTGTTGGCTAGTCCAGCGATTTGTTTTGTACTTTTCCACCAGCATATCGCGAGCTCGCACGGGCTCGTAACGAGACATGATCTCAAGTGTATCTGTCAAAGACGAAATCATCTTTGGATTGTACGTGCCGGGTTCTGAACCATCGGGCCTCATAGCATCCAGAAACTTGAATACCTCCTCTGTAAGAGCGAGATGAGCGTCGCTCCTGGGGGAATCTTTCCTCTTCAGGACCTCCAGAGCATTAAGAAAGCACTGCCGTGTTAGAAACGTCCGAGATGCTTCGCTCACATCCTCATCCTTAGCGCGGTTTTCGTTTAAATAGCGGAGAGTATTCAAAGCATGTCCGGCTTCGACGTCTGATATGGGCTCCAAGGAAAAATATTTGTTCTTGAACAGTTTGTCCAAGGCGTTGCAAAGCATTGCTGGGTCTGGTGGACGTGACTGGCCAGTTTGAGCACGGTTGAGGTCGATCAGCGTGTCCAGTCCCGGGGCTAAATCGATGCCTTTGACTTTGCGCTCAGGCTCGCGCGCCATGCCGAAGAATGAGCGCGTCTGAGCGAAGCCATTGCGGCGTATCTTCTGGGAGCGTGGTTGCAGGCAGGCATTGGCGCGGCGGTAGAGGCAATCGCGGTAGACAATGGGTTCGTTGGATAGGATCCTGCGGATTACTAGTCTGGTGAGGTGGGCGGGCATGGCGGCGGGGAGCTCGGCGGCCGGTGGGAGGTACGGGTGGGCGAGCAAGAGGGCGAATTGGTCGTGACGAAGCTCAATGGCACATGCCGGAACGCGATTCCCGGAGATGCGACGGCTGAGCTGGCAGGGCGATCGCGGTGGATAGATGGTTTGGCGGTGCGGATGATGACGCGCGAGTAATCGAATCTCAAGTTCCGCAAAAACTCCAGCGCCAAGCATCCAAAGTCCGCGCGACTGCATCTCTCCACCCTCAACTCCGCAACAGCTCCCAATGTCTTTACTACGACTGACCCCCCGCCGCCCGCTGGCCGCCCTCTGCGGCGTGCCCGTCCGTGCTCTTTCCACCACCGCCGTCAGGCACTCCAGCGGCTCCGGGGATGCAACAACAGGTACCGCGCTTCCCCTCCGAATCACCGCTCCCCGGCTAACCGAGGCATTGCAGCTCTCTTCAACACCGTAATGGCCGATGCGGGCTTCGACCGCCAGAGCCCCCTCCGCCGTCGAGAGTCAGCCCGCCAACCGCAGCCGCAAGCCCGCGAGCCAGCCACTTCCACGCCCGAGCCGGTGCCGTCGAGGGCTTCATACGCACGAGACATCCTCAAAGAACACAGAGCAAGCACCGCCGACCACGTCGACACTCTCCGCCTCCGCGCCGATCTCGAGCTCCAGTCGCCGCGTCGCTGGCAGGTTGGCGATGTCTACGCGCCGCACGACCTCACCGGCGTCGAGGCCAAGAAGTGGAAGCGGTCGAAGCGCACTCCCAACGTCGACGCCTTCGAGACGCTGGGACTGAACCCGTTGAAGGAATACAAGGTATGGCTGGATGTGTCCCCATGTGTGGCAATGGCATCGTGGGGCTGACACGCGCTGGTGCGCAACCAGAACTTCGCTATCATGTCCGAGTACATCACCGAGCTGGGCCGCATCAAGCACTCCAAGCACACCGGCCTCAAGCCGAGGAATCACCGCAAGATGGCCAAGGCCGTGCGGAGAGCAATTGGCATCGGCATCATGCCCAGCGTTCACATCCACCCGGAGTTGATCAAGCCCTCGCATGGCGCTACATACTAGACCAGCGTCGACTACTCGGAATTGGGAGGTGTTGGTGGAGTGTGATCCAAATGCCTGACATAAGGAAGTTTCTGGGAGCATGACTAGTCGTACTCAAGCTCGGCATTTCTGCATTTCGATACCACCTTTGCACCATGGGGTAAGAGAGCAAAGAGATATGTAAAAACATGTAACGTTTCATTCATTCACAGGCATGCCAAAACTACTCTTGGATCGCAACCATTGGTGTCTTTTCTGAGCCGGATTGCACATACTAACCGAAGGCGCTGCCCGATCTGAAGGGGTTGTTGACCTATTTAAACATGCAGGGCTTGCATTGCACTGCAGGTCTCGTTGAAGTATATATTTCGTCCGTCATGGCAAATGCGGCTGCCGACACATTGTCGTGCGAGCGGGGCGCCTCGGGCAAGCCGATGGACAGACGATGCACAGGGTTAAACGAGTGATCCGTAGAGCGATTGTTCTTGCCAATGCTGCTAATTGTACAGGCATCTCCAAGTCCCTGTCTCCTATCGCAAGCTCAATGGTATGGTATTGAAACAGGATTTCAGCAACTTCTGGAGCACGCTTATTCAAACATCGGAGCTAGTCAAAGTGGTTGATTTATGTGAATGAGGAATCCAGATAGGTAGGTTTACCGTCAAGTTTGCCCTTTGCAGCACGGCACTGAGGAATACTCTGCTGAAAAACGTTACGAAATATGTGTGGTGGACGATGAAAGGGTCATAATTTCGCGCAAGGCTGGCGATGAGGCTGCTTTGTGTAAGCAAGGTATTCGATCCCTCGGCCATTTAGCCGCACGCGCTCTGAGCCAATCAGGTTTTGTGCAGTACCCCAAGGGGCACAGTGCATGCGTTTGTAGGATTCCCATATCAGATGCAGCATGGTGAAAAGCAGTTTCTGCTTACCCCCTCTGCGCCCAAAGTGGCTGAGGCCTGCACAGCCCAGTTTTGCAAAATATATGAGCTGCTTTCGCCACCCTTAACATCCCCGCAGGATCCATGTTCGATTGTTTTTTGTTGCACTTGCACGTACCGACCATGAGCGATCCGATTTCCATCCTCGGGACTGCCTTGGCAGTAGCCTCAGTCGCCGCCAATCTTTCTATCAAACTTTTCGAGATTGGAAAGACGATCAAGAATGCGCCAAGGGAAGTCGCGAGCATAGCCAGTGAGCTATCGATGGCTTCCTCTATCCTCTGCAACGTCCGAGACACCCTCAACCGAGGCAGTTACCTCATCAAGCCGCACCTGATTGCAGACATGCGTATGGTCCTATGCAAATTTGGGGAGGTGAATTCTGAAATCAGCATCATGGTCGATAAGAGTGGGAACAGGAAGAAGAAGAAGCGGCTGAGTTTGGCCGCGCTGATGGTATTCAAGGAGCATCAGGTGAAAGGGTTGATGGCAAAGGTCGAGAGTTTGAAGCTGTCCATGAACATCATCATGAATACTGTGATCTTGGCTGCTACGCTGGACACTTGGGGGCGAGAGGAAAAGAAAGGGAATGGGCAAGAGGAGCACACGAGGGTCATCCGGATGATTGTCCACAGCGGGGTCGAGAGCAGTCGACGCGAGATTGACAAGCAACAGAGGTCCGAGAAGGAGCAAAAGACGCGAGCGAAAAAGACTGATCTACAACTGCGAGACCACGGAAATACCGCATCATGGCTACATCAACTTGTATTTTCCCCTGAGAGTCGGGGAATTGCTTCCGAAGAGAACACCAATGCCATCCAAGAAGCGCCGGCATCGGAACAAGAAACAGAAAAGCATGAAGCATCAGGCACTCTTAGCATAAATTCGGCGAACAGGTTACGAAAAGAAGATGCGGACATGATGTCCACAGGCCAGAAGCTCATGCAGCCCCCCGAGGATCCCGAGGTGGCTATCACGGTGGACAGTAAGAGCAAAACGCAGTCTCAAAAGGACTTGTCGCGAGGCGAAGGAGATTCTTTTGTCTATAAAGAGACGCCAGAGGTGGTCGAACGCCTGCTGTACGTGTGGACATACTCACAAGAAAGGCGAGAAAAAGCAAGTCACGAAAGAACCATCCATGCCTCTCCACATGGGCAGCAGGGTAAGGCCATAGAAAATCACCAGAACCGTTTCAAGCGTCGCACGCAGTCTGGACACTCTCTTTCTGCCGCAACAGGACCCAGCTCGGCAGAACAACTGTCGGGAAATACACGTCGCCATTTTCCACCTTCTCGCGGGTCAGAATACAATTCCGACGACGAATACTCAAGTATCGCTACAAATCGCCGACGCATTTCAAGTCAGACGCGCCATTCTCGATCCAGACGCGCTCCCACAGTCTCAATGGAGAACTCACCGATGCCATCGCCCGACAGTACACGTCGAGGGAGACCACCGAGAGTGAATGTTGTTAATAGCATTCATTCTTCCGGTCGATCAGATTACCATTCTGCCTCCGGAGATGAATACATTGGCACCGGCGCAACTCACTCAGACAGCGAATCAGAAGATTCTGCAGGCGAAGAGTTCTGGGTTTCTGTTGACGATGACGACACGAATGCCCCGAAGCGTGCAAATTCCACGAGTCCACGATATTTTACGGCTCGGGATAGCTCAAGTCACGCCTATCGCGCAACGAAATCTCAGCCTAAGAATTTCTACGAAAAAGCCAGACGGAAAAGTCGTACATCATCACCTCCACCGGCACAACCGCCACCGCCGCCGCCGCCGCCGCAGCCTGCTCCTTTACCTCCTCCCCAAGTGCCAACCCTTGCGGAGTTGGAGGCAATGGAGCAGGCTGCAGAACAGTCGGAGCGCCTCAAGAAGCTGGAAGAGCTCCTCATGCAGCAGGCGCAAGCGCGAGCAGACAAAGAGGCGGCCAAAAAGAAAGCGAAAGAGGACGCAGCTGCCACCGAGGCCGAGGCTAAGAAGAGAGCCGAAGAAGACAAATTAGCGAAGCTACATGATCTTCTAATTGCTCAGCGTGAGGAGCAGAAGGCTCGCGACGAAGCTATAGCCGCTGCTCGTGCTGCAGAAAAAGCCGAGGCTGACGCAACGGCTGCCAAATACGAAGCAGAGAAGCAAAAGGTAGCTGAAGACACAGCTAAGCTGTTAGCTGCAGCGAAGAAGGTGAAAGATGAGGCTGAAGCAAAGGCTGCAGAGGATGCTAAGAGAGCGAAGGAGGCGCACGAGAAGGCACTTGCCGAAGCTGCGGAGGAGATGAGACAGATGAAGGAAGAGATAGAGCGCAAGGCTGGTGCCAAAGTGCGGCCGGATTTCTTGAGTAAATTATCTCGTAAGTGGAGTAGCAAAGGTAAAGATGGCGTATGACCAGGGGCGTAGATGTTGCAAGGAGTCAAGTATGTGGCCAATATGTTGCAGTCTGTCAATACAGTACATAATTATGTCGCTTACCCCCAATAAATATATGCTAAAACGTCCAATATATTATGAAGTCACGCACTTTTCCATTCCCCTCGGGATGAATTCAACGGACTGGTATCATGCCAAACCGCCGAAAAATCTGGGAACGATAAAACATAAAGCAAGTATGTCAGTAGATTGATCCGCTTCCGATGGTCCTTAGCCACGGCCACAGAAAACGGTAGGGCAATACCATAATGAAACGATATTTTGACGTTCGTCTGAGGGCACTCTAAAGTAAGGGTAACCATTCCAGCGGGCGATCCGGGTCTATCCGGTCTCTACGCAATCACACAAGAGACAAGACCTTCTCCTACTCGACCCTTTTCACCCAAAAGCTCAGCCAATGCACACCATCAGGCCCGACCCTCTTCAGCAATTCGGGGCTCACATCCTCCTTCTCCACCTTCTTCAGCCTCGCCTCGACGACCTCCCACTTCGTACCAGTCCTCTGGCCAACCTCGTCCCACAACTCGCGCCATGTGGTGGGATCGTGCACGAAGCGCTCAGCCTTGCGGCCGTGGGTCCAGCTCTCGCTGACGCCAGGCTTGGGCGAGCCGATCTGGGAACCAACGACGACGACGCCGGGCTCGGGCTTGAGCAGGGCGACGACGCGCTCGGCGGCGCGCAGCTGGTCGGCGCGCGAGAACAGGTGGAAGAAGGCCTGCGCCTGCACGACCGACACGCTGCCCGCCAGCTGCTGCTGCAAGGGTGATGCTTCGTCGAAGACGTCGGCCGCGATGAAATGCGGCGACGCGGGTAGCTTGGCTTCGTCGAGGAAGAGGGCGTGGCCGAGGGAGAGGAACTCCGGGCGCAGGTCGCTGCCGTAGAGGGAGGAGGGCGGGGCGCCGTCGTAGGCCTGCGGGGTTGGGGTGTGATCAGTGTTGAGTGGAGAAGGAAGGAATGCGAGGGCTTACGAGTTTGCGGAGCTCCTGCCCGAAGCAGCAGCCCAGGTCTAGCAGCTTTTCACCGTTCTTGACGCGAGAGAGCACCTCGTCGTAGTATGGCTCTTTGTACATGCTGAGATCAAGGAAGCGGAACGTTCCGATACATGGGTAGGGATGCTGTAAGGATTGAAGTCATTGAATTGTCAGTTTAGCTCCATCTGATGCCTCTGACTGGAGCCGTCATACGATTTCCCAGGCTTTGTCCCTCTGTGCAAATATCAGCCAAAGTGTCGCAAGAATACTTCTCGATCTGGTGAACTGACCACTTCCTTCACATGAGCCTCGACTTTCTCGGGCGGGATGCCGCTGTACTTCTCCAGCAGCTCCCGGACCTCTGGGGTGAGAGTATCAATCTCATGGAAGTACCACGGAGAGTCCTTGCTGGTGGATATGACGACGGCCCCTTGCGGCGGCTGTTCCTTGTTTTCGGCCATGTTTTGATATGGTTGTTCTCAGGGGTAAATTCTCTGGAAGGTGGAGGTGGGATCAGTGTAGTGGAGGTCTTGAATCCTTCCGGGGTTCACGTCGCTAACTCCGAGAGCGAGCCACTAATACCGCGGTTCGGCTTACGGCGTGTTGGAGCAATGCGGTCAACTCCAGAAATAGGGAATGCATTATATTTGTAGGTCCAGCATCGAAAACCTGCAAAGACGGTCCGCTGTCAACGCTTTCGCCAGGCGGCACGTGTATCCTTTACGTGGCTTGCTAGATCCCTGGAGAGACTGGGCCCAGACTCGCAAGCTGTCCTGATTTCATGTTGTGCTGCAGAAACATCATGCGCTTCCACGAATTACACACGCCGGCCTGGCTGTTGGAGTTGAGATATGTACGGCGCACGTGCGTGATTATGTGACGGGCCCGCCCGGCGACGCAGGAGGATTCCCTTCCCTGGCGCAAAACGAGGGATGATGGTAGAATTGCTGAAGCAAAAACGGACGTGGAACAGAAGCGGAACGTCCGTTTACCGCTTCGGAAGAAGGTGACGCTCCGTCCGACCCGTTCGACAGTCACGTGACTTACGCGTTAAGAACGCGCCGCGGCGCGAACGCTCCTTCCCCGTATTCTCCTCATCCCCACCTCCACATCGTGAGCACGTACTCAACCTCACAGACATAATGCGCTCGGACATTCACTCGGTTCAGGTGCTCGTCTCGCTTCGAACACGTCCCAACTTGACGTCTCGACATTATCGAAAGCCGCCGCCTTCTTACTCAACAGCTGTGACAGACATGATTCAGCCTCTCGCATCGCCGTCAGCCTCATGGGTTTCTCCGTAATTCGGGTTTTCTTACGAGACAATGATAGCGACGTCAACACCTCGAAAATTTCTCCGTTTCGACGAGATGCACGATTCAGTCGGCTTCGGCTGACGGCGGCGTCGAAAGGCGTCCCAATGTTTGACTGACTTGCAGTTTCTTGGCTCGTTTCAACGCTTCTTGGGCTCTTACATGACAATTCGCAGAGTCAGATTCGATAGAGCAGCTACCGCCCAGTCCAAGAAACACGTGCAGCCGGCCTAACTACGATTAGTTCTACTCACCTCAAACAGGTCGTCTCGGAGTGTCTCCATCTAGTAGAATCCTCAGGCCAGCTGTCGTTAGCGAGCTCATCACATCGCGTCCGCGGCGTTTGCCGACCGTCTGCTACTTTTGTTACTTTTGTTACTGCTGGTCAAACAGCGCGGCAGAATAGGACGTCGGACGCCTTGCAGACTGTCATTTTGTCCGGCGCTTCGCTGCACCCGGGACGACGGACCGTGAATCGCTGCGCTCTCGTTATTCCAAACAGTCAAGGCCAATGGTGTGGCACCAGTTCGGCCACGGAAACAGAATGCCCGGCGTGTTTCGACTTATCAAAAAGTCAACCAGCAATCATTTCCTACAATGGAAGCTCAAGGCCTCACCAATTGGGACTCGAGACGGCAGGGAAGCCTAACAATCCTTCCCGCGTCCGTCAAGGGTGTGTAAAGACCATCAGGCACAGAGTCGATGCGATTCGCCCTTGGGTGGTAGGAGGGCGACAAAACACATGCATTGGCTGGCGATATGCCGTCGCTGGTGCGACATCCGTCTCAGACCATGCAGGCGCCTTTCCTGCGATGGTTCGTCTCGCAGCTCGGGGACCTCGCCGATCTTCCAGCCTCGCATTGCGCTCCTCCACCCGTCATTGCCTGCCCGTTACGGCGATAACACGAGCGGATGGGTGTCCACTCTGCTTCCAAGGACCAGCACATGGCTGGCCCACCGACCATGACGCATGAATGATTTGCTTTGCAATTGCCATCCACTCTTGCACGACAGCTCCAGATCGGCCGTTTCGCTCTCGCTCTCTATCCGACCCTGCCGGGTTGTGCGTGCTGGACCGCAGATCGCAGCTGGCTCGTAATGGCTCATCATTGGCGACCTGATCGTCGCAAGTCAGCGGCAGAACGACACAGCAATTTCAATCCTCAAGGTGCATCTCGTCGGGGTGGCTTTCGCCGTAGAAAATGCTTGAGGCGACAAGAAAGGAGCCAGTGAGGTTCAGGAGGCGAGGTAAGGCCTGCAAACGGGCGTCAGCCATCCGCGAGGCGTCGACGATCTTATCTATGCCCAGCACACCAAGGGGCTAGCAGCGAAGCCATCCGGACCGAAGCACCCAAGCCCTGCGGGAGGGTTGAAATAAGGTTACGAGCAGGCAATGGCTGTATATTTTTCCCGCAGCGGGATCAAAAGGCAAAAGAAGCAAGCGACAAGCTCTGGGGAAGCGCATCCCCGCAAGTCAATCGCAACGCCAGCTCTCGCGCGCATGCAGACGAAAGGAGAGGCGATAAGGCTGTGGTTCAGAAAATAATCCTAGGGCTGGTCGTCGGTGGCACGGAGCGCATCGGCGATTCAGGCTCATCACCGACTCTTTCATTTTCTGCCAAACGGCCGACGCGCCGCTCATCACGGCCATCGTTGGGACGCTCGCGGCAGAGCCCCAGCTGGTACCTGCGTCGGGTGGGGCTTGACAGGGCTTACACGCTGTCCTTGGCACCCAGTGATAGCATCAGCAGCGGGCGCATGTGCGGCGCCTGTCGTGCGCCTCAGAGGGCTGCGCTCCGGTTTACCCGCTACATCCTCTGCCGCTCCTCATATTGCCCAGGGCCGTCATTCCGCCGCGCCTGAAATGAATTGCCCCGGCAGCCAAGGAGGATGCGTTGTGCTGCAAAGAACCGTGCGGCGCCGCCTCTCTCACCGACGGCATTGTTGGCAGCGCCGTTGGAGCGGCTCTAGCTGAAGGGGGCGCCGGAGCCGAACAGCGACGCTGAACAAGCATTCAGCACCCACCATGGGCCGATCACCGCCATGAATTTCCCCAACGGGGCCCGCCATGGTGCTAGCGCCAGGCCTCATCTGGGCCCTTGCCAATTGACGCCAGCGTTCGGAGTGGGTTCTCTTTTTTTTCTGCCACCACGACCGAAAGCAGCCCAGCCCCCGAGACAGTCCAATAAGCTTATCCAAACCAGCCTCACCTCTGCCCAGGGACCTCGATCGCTGAACACGCTGCAGGGTTGCGCCTACTGCGCCTGCCACCTGTGGCTTGGTCCTCAAACATGGAGAGCACAAGAAGGCAGGCAGGAATCGCGATCGGCAGGGCACTCTCCCTATCACGACGCCGGCCTGCCTGAAAGCAGAGATACAGCGGCTTCTTCCTCTTGGCGGTCCGGCGGCACGCATCAGGTTGAATCGTGCGGTTCTAGATAGAGCGGGCGAGCACGACAGAGCTGCACACCATTTACCACGCTTCCCAAAAGGGGATGAGCAGCCCCAGTCGCTATCTCAGCGCACGTTCTCTGGGCTCCTCCACTCGCACAAGCCCACGGAACCCACCTATGAGCGAATTCTTCCTTGTCGATCTTCCTCTCTCAGGCCTGCATTGCCCATACCGCATATCCTAAGAGGCTCCGCTTGGGTGCCTATCGCGCCAACATGCTGTCATCGGCCGGGAGTCCGCACTACCGGGCGCGCCGTCTTGGTGTTCGACGGGCCCCCTGCGCGGATGCCATGTCCCCGTCACCACGCTAGACACCTTGCAGGGAAGAGATAGCCATGAGTGGTGTGGTGGGCCAGCCCCAGCCCGCGCCCCAGCCCGCCGCGACCGCCCTCCGCGCCCGGAAGGCCAGACGCTGTTCTGTCTGGTATAAAGGAGACGCTCTCCGGAGCCTACCACTGTTTGTGTTATCGTCACCGTCAATCTTTTTCCAACGCCTTTGCCCCCGGGACTAGAAGATATATCTGCTCGCTTCCCTGCAAACGGACTAGGCTTTTCGATCAACACTTACAGAGAAACCGGTCATTACCTCTGAAAAACAAAAAGAAAAAAGCAGAAAAAATGCTGTTCACCTCCGCCATCACCACCCTCCTGCTGGCCTCCAGCGCCGCGGCCCTTCCCCCGACCCACGTCGGCGTGACCAATGTCAACAACACCCACGCCCACCTCGAGACCCGCGGCTCCCTGACCAACATCACCGAGGCCGTCGTCCCGCGCAGCCTCAACTTCACCAACAAGCCCATCCTCCCCCGCAACTGGAACAGCACCGTCTTCCCTCGCCTGGCCCTCGACAAGAACAGCACTGAGGGCGTCTTCGAGAAGCGCGAGCTCCCCGTCGTCGAGGGTGTCGCCGCCCCCACTGGCATCATCAAGCGCGCCAGCCCGACCGGCTTCGTCAAGCGCTCTTTTGGCACCGGTACGCCCTTCCAGGCCTAAATCCATGGACCACGACAAAGAACACGGCAACGTCGAGAGGAGGCGGAGGCGAGGCCTAGCAGCGGCAGTGCTGTTGCGGACTCGCGCGATTCCTTCTTCGGGTTGTTAGTTTTGCTCGTTTTCGTCCAAGTCTTCGCTGCTGCTACGGGGTGGTCAGGTTGTTGATTCGTCTGTTATCTCTTTCTCGCAAGCAGGTAATGAGCTCGACAAGTACCAACACTCAACATTCCTGACCATCCCGACGCCGCCCGCCATCGCCACGCCTATCACCGCATCGACACCTACGGCGCCGACTCCGACGACGACCCCTGCTGCTGGAAGTAGAAAGGAATCCGCCTGCGGAGCTGGAGGCAGTGGCATGGACGTGTGGGATCGGTGCATCGAAGCCCTTTTTCTGGGACTCGGTCACTGAAGAGGGAAAGAGAAGCAAACGATACCGATGCCCCCCCTACACACTGTTCCTTGACGCCCCGCTGGTTGTTATTTCACTTGGTTGGTTCTCTTTTATCTCATTTTGGCCTGCATAAAAAAGGGAGGGAGGAGGTGTGAGCATACCTGGATGGAGGGAGGGGGGAGGGTGGAAGGACACTGAATTACTTTGTTTTCCCTTTTTCTCATTTAATATTTTTTGGTCGGTTTCCTTTGAAAAGGACCGCTTACGCCATTCGTCACGCTCTTTTCACGACTTGTTATTTAGAGATGCTTGGATGCTTGATACCACGGACATCACTGCTATTTATTTATATGCAAATGTAGGACACACGCGGGGGTGCAGACGTATCTTGTATATATCAAGACTGGTAATGGAGGATGTGAACACTGAGACACAATTTTTTAACATATGCTGCCATGGTGTTTTGGAATATGTCTGCCGCTGTTTTGTCTAGATGTTGTGGTGCATGCCAAGAGGTGATAGGTGGCGGTTTCGGATACGAGGTGTATTTAATCTCCGGAGAGCCCGATTCAGCGCCTCCATTGGTTTGGACAAGAACAAAAGAAAAAAAGAGAATCAATCTGGAACAGAGAGGGCATTGAAAACTCTTTCAATTGATGTTTTATCTTGTCAATTGGACAATGTTTTATTAAACTGTTACTCATATGATGATATCTCTCGCACTTTCCCACTTTTTCTCGCACTTCCCAAAAACGACCTCATCACTACTTACTTCTGCGACGCCTTGGCCTTCTCCTCAGCAATCTTCTTGACGGCGGGCCTGTCCAGCAGGCTCTGGTTCCACTTTGCGAAGTGCGGGGCCTCCTTGGCGTAGTCCCAGTCGGGGACGAGGAAGCCGAGGGCCATGTGCCAGGGCACGAAGGCGAGGTCGGCGTATGAGACGCGGTCGCCGACGAGGTAGGGCGAGCCGCTCTTCTGCAGGTGGCGGTCGATGACGCCGACGACGCGCTTGATCTCGTTGGCGTAGCGGTCGATGGCCGACGTCAGGTTCTTCTCCGGGTGGAAGTAGGTGAACCAGGCCTTCTGGCCGTAGTAGGGGCCCTGGCCCGACATCTGGAAGTGCAGCCAGGATTGCTCGAGGTACTTTTCGGGAAGGGTGGTCGAGTGCAGGGAGGCGTTCTTGTCGTACGTGTCGATGAGGTAGGTGATGATGGCGCCCGACTCGAACAGCTTGACGCCCGTGTTGGGGTCCTCGAGGGCGGGCACGCGGCCGTTCGGGTTGATGGACTCGTACGGGTCCTGCTTCATCTGTGGGAACTCGAGGAACTTGGTCTCGTAGGGGAGCTGGAGCTCCTCGAGGATGATGGCGACTTTCCACGGGTTGGGGCCCGTGGCGTGCGAGTAGAGGACGAGGGGCTTGAGGGAAGACATTGTTGTTGTTGGCTGGGAAAGGGGATGTGTTTGCGGTGCGGTTGCTAGTTAGTGGTGGTTGGAGATGAGGAGTGGTTGTTGGACTTGATGTTTGACTGCGGGGCACAATGGGTCTTTATAACTTGGGTCAAGACGCATATTTGACTTTCTGATCCTGACATGAAGGTTTTCGGGCATGAGCGTCATACGCGGGGCATGATGCCCCACCCAGCTTAGGGATCAGATTTTGGTGTAGCTCTGCGACTGGTGCAGGCGGTCAAGGTTCTCCCGTGTCTCAGGTAAGCATTAGCAAAGGATTAGCAACGGTGGTATTCTATCGTCTTCGGTTGTTGGGTAAGAAGGGTCCTGAGTGGAAGCTGTAGCTTCCGGGTTTGGTGCACATTTGTCAGCAGTGGGTGACTAAGACGGGAAGTGTCCGCGCCATTGGCCGGCTGCTCGGGGTCCGGTAAAGCGCGAGATTACAATGAAATATTGAAGGCTGCCAAAGCACTGTGTTTGAGGTTTGGGGTCAGAAACTTAGGCTATGAGCGACGTCTCCGTAATGGCGGGGCTCTCGAGCTTCGGAATGCGGGGCGGAAACAACACCGCTGTCGATCCACGTTCCAGTCGAAGTCGAATTAAGCATCCGACTCGGGTCTCAGAGCTTTGTGCTTCCGAACCCTCCATTCGGAGACGGTGATGCTGGGAATAACGTGTGGTGCGGACAGGGATGACAGGAGACACGGCTGAGGCGTTAGGCGTCCTCCGCGATGGCGACGTCAGCGCACAGCCGCCCATCTCGACGACGAGCCCGTCGCTCTTGTCGCTGCGCTTAAAGGCCAATTGCTATGGCCGACCGGCGAGTATGTACCTCTTCGGATTCTCGTCGTCTCACGTACGACCGCAAACTCGAATGTTGGTCGTCGAGGAGTGGCAGATTTCTAGCAGGTGTACGCGTCCCGCGCGGCCCCCAGTGGCTTTTTGGCGCGAGACCCTCAGCATTGCGCGTCTCAGGGGCCTTGTATTTTCGCTCATCACCTCCTCGCCCTCGATGGATTCCCCGTCGCAAAAAAACTACCTTCTCGCTCGTATGAGCGTAATGCCGCTTTGTTGCCATGTTCGCTAGGAGGAAGACCGTTTTCGTTTTCGTCGCGTTTGCTTTCCTTTTCTACTATTTCCACGGCTCTTCGTCTCCCTATCGCCTGCCCTATGGAACTTCTGGAAAAGCTTCGCCCGCGGTGAAACCCGCCTTCGACTGGGCTAATGTCACCCACCGTTATCCCGTCGCGACCATGGCGTCCATGCCATCGTCGGTGGCGCACCCTCCACTGATTCAGCATCAATTCGAAAAGGAGGATGCCTCGGACCGGAAAGTGCGTCTGGAGCGCCAGCAAAAGGTCAAGAAGGAATTCCTCCACGCGTGGAACGGGTACCGGAAACATGCCTGGATGCATGACGAGCTGCTCCCCATTTCGGGCGGGGCGCGAGACCCGTTCGGCGGCTGGGCCGCCACCCTTGTAGACTCTCTGGACACCCTTTGGATCATGAACCTGACCGACGAGTTCGACGAAGCCGTCCACGCCGTCAACCAGATCGATTTCAGCACGTGCTCACTGGAGGAGATCAACGTGTTCGAAACCACCATCCGCTACCTGGGCGGCCTGCTCGCCGCCTACGACCTCAGCGGCGGCCAGTACCCGTCACTACTAAAGAAGGCGACGGAGCTGGGCCACATGCTATACAAAGCCTTCGACACGCCCAACCGCATGCCCATCACGCGCTGGAACATGCGCGCCGCCATGGCCGACGAGCCGCAGGAAGCCGCCACGGCGGTGCTGGTGGCCGAGATCGGCTCGCTGACGATGGAATTCACGCGCCTCTCCCAACTCACAGGCGACCTGCGCTGGTTCGACGCGGTGCAGCGCATCACCGACGTCTTCGAGGCGCAGCAGATGCACAGCAAGCTGCAAGGCCTCTTCCCGACCGTCGTCAACGCGCGCACCCAGGACTTCTGGAGCACCGACGCCGCGCCCTCCGCGCCCTTCAGCATCGGCGGCATGGTCGACTCGCTGTACGAGTACTTCCCGAAGCAACACCTCCTCCTGCACGGCGCGTCGCGCACGCAGTACCGCAAGCTCTGGCTGCGCGCGTCGAGCCCCATCCGCGGCCACCTGCTGTACCGGCCGCTCACGCCGGGCAACAAGGACATCCTGCTCGCCGGCGACGCCCACGTCTCGGGCGGCGACCCGCCCGCCTTCGCGCCGAAATCCCTGCTGCTCGAGCCCAAGAACCAGCACCTCGCCTGCTTCGCCGGCGGCATGTTTGCTTTGGCCGGCCGCGCGTTCGGCGTCAGCGACGACGTCGCGACGGGCCGCCGCCTGACCGAGGGGTGTTTGTGGGCGTACGAGGCGGGCGCGCCGCACGGCATCATGCCCGAGACCATGTACACGCTGCCGTGCCCGCAGACGGGGCCCTTTTCCGGCGACGGCTGCGAGTGGGCCGAGGACTGGTGGTTCGACGCCGTCGAGGCGGCGCACAACAACGTCAACCTCGAAGCCGGCCAGGCCCCGCAGTTCGCCGAGGACCTGATCCAGCGGTATCATCTGCGCAAGGGCGTCGCGAAGGTCGCCGACCCGAGGTACATCCTCCGCCCCGAGGCCATCGAGAGCGCGTTCGTTACGTATCGCATCACCGGCGACGAGCGCCTGCCCGAGCGCGCGTGGCGCATCTTCGAGAAGATCGTCAAGAACACGAAGACGCGCTACGGCCACGCGAGCTTGGATGACTGCGTGTCCGAGGGCCGGACGAGGCAGGGCGACCGCATGGAGAGCTTTTGGTTGGCCGAGACGCTGAAGTATTTCTATTTGATGTTTGAGGAGCCCGGCGTGTTGAGTTTGGATGAGTGGGTTTTCAACACTGAGGCGCATCCGTTTAGGTGGGCGAGGGGCGGGGCGGGGGGTGTTGCGACGGGGCCTTGAGTGAGCGGGTGGGTGGATGGGAGCATATATCTGGTCGGAGTTGGTGGAGTTGGGTTTGATTGGCTTTTTACTGTATAACAGCTTTTGTGGGATTTAGGGAAGGGTTAGGTCTGTTGAAGAAAGAGGGAAAGTAAGGTACGTGAATCCCGGGATTATGTATGTACAGTAGCATTTCTTATTTATGAAACTAGGTCCATCTTCCGCTACTACGGAAATGCACGTTGAGCAATCGAGCCCGGTTGAAAAACGATTAAGGGGATATTAGGATGCGAGGAACGAAATGGAGATTAAGCAGGCTAGGTGAATTTCGGAACTTCTGATACTACCAAGGAGAAAATATAGCTTCACCTTTGAATATGAGAGGAGGTACTGACATGACCATGCATTGATGATCTTCAAAGACTGGTTGGGGTAGTGAGTGCCTCAATTTGAAATGTTTCAACGGATCACGACATTCTTCTTTGGACTTTCCTCCAACCACTTTAAACGTTCTCCTCCGTTCATACAGAGACGTTGCATAATCCCCACTCTCCGGTATTCCCTACCATTTTGAGTCCTAGGGGCAACCGACGTTGCACCGGAATTGATCGGCCTAAACGCATCGAGGGGTACCAAAAGAAGATAATAAATCCCAATTGTGTCATAGCAGAGTGGCAAAGAGTACATATGCGTCTCCCACTCTCTGAGCAATGATGCGCTGAAGTCGAAATAGATATTACAAAAACATTCAAAATTCGAGGAAGGTGCTCTTTCGTCCTCTTTTTGAAACTCCACGTCTGCTACATGCCAGTAATCGAACTTCTCGATGCTTGCTCTAAAATTGACGACGTTGAGGTAACAGGACAGAAGTATCCATCCGTCTTGGACTTCGCCAAAGGGATTTCCACTCGCAAGTTTGATGTCAACATCGCTAAGAGAGGCCATAGGTGTTGTGCTTCCCACGCACAAATTCCTGATATTCACACCGTGGCTCGCCCAAGACCATGAAGGCGCCCGATAAGTCTCAGGAAAGGTCAAAGCTGGTTCTCTTGTGCACCAGCACAGTTCTGTGATCAAATCCCGCCTCCACATACCAGCAATGTACTCGTCTGGTGCAATATGCTGCATTTGTTGCGCCATACCGGAGAGAGCTGGGAGCTTGTCGGACTCGAAGGTGAGATCGCAAGCGGTGTACAGCGACACAATTGCGGCCCACGTTCTGATTTTACCGTATCCTTCGATGGAATCTACATCGACGATAGGTCGTTCCCGCACAGAAGAGGATTCTTGAGCTTCTTGACACACTTCGTCTCTTACTGTTTTCTTGCACTCCCAGTAAACTCGGTGTCTGCTAAAGTGGAGGATTCGGCGCGATGACAACCTCTCTTGAACCACCCAACCACGTTTTGTCAGGTACCCACCCCTCTGTCGATGAAAGGGATATACTTCGCTATTGGCAAGATACCCGCTTCTGTCCGCAAGCGGACTGGAGATCAATTTCAACGGTTGGGTTCCCAGAGCGCTTCGCTTCATAAAGCACCCGCCATGTTCATCTGACGCTCCGTCTGCCGAGATCGTGCAGAAGGCTTGCTTGTATACTTGGGCCATCTTCGACGCTTCGTGGCTCCAATCATCGGGAGAGTCTTGAATGATACATAACCTGTCAACCCAAAGATACCGCAAACCCAGGCGATTGACAATGGAGCAGGCATCCTGAATTGTCTTTGATAAGATGCTGGTTGGAGTCCACTCTGTAAGCTTTTCCATAGTCTCTCTCTTCAGCATGAGTGCCCTGTCACAACGGCCCCAACGATAGCTTAGGGCTAGATACTTAGGATTCTCAGGAAATTCAGCCTCCAAGCGAAATCTTGTCCCCGAGTTTTCGATGGCAACTAGTCTTGCTGGGCCCTCGTGAGCGAGACCGAGCTGTTGCTGGCAGGTAGTATGTTGCTGAGTGCATTCTTCAATCCATGATGCTATTTTTGCAAAAGTTTCTGTTGATTCAGTGGAAGTGCTGGATGGAAGCACAGAGGTTGCATAATAGTTGGCACACGCTAAACTATATCGTTAGCAAAGCATACATCCCGCCGTGGCAATGCAAGAGTCTTACTCTCGTTAAAGAACAGATATAATATGTGGCACTTTGGATCCAGGACATCTCTTGATTGGAAGAAGAGATTGATCCAGATGTAGACGTCATTGGAAGCGTTCTCTATGCAAATCTCCAACATATGCTTGGGCCATCTAAGACTAAACTCGGCCGAATCTTGTCGAAACTTGTCGAGGATTCCTTTGAATTCGTACCAAAAGAGTTGACACAGATGACATCCTCCATCAAGTATGCTGCAGCAATCCATAAGCTCGAAAATCGACGAATGGTGCGCCTGCCAGTTTTCCGGTGCAGGGAGATTTCGTAAATACTCATCCTCATAGATTAGCCAATAATGCTTATTGTCTGATTTGAAGATCGGCGGCGGATTCCTCATTAGAGCTCTGCATGGCTTGCAGAGCACAGTTGGTGGGTCGATTCCCAGATCGCTCCCGGCCAGCTGGAAATCTGGATCGTAGCGTAAACGCGAGGGGGGCCGCACCAGTTGAGCAAGGTGGGCATCGTCAAGCAGCGCAATCAGCTGAACCGGTACACCAGCAGCTGCTGGACTGTTTCGAGTCGTGGATGGCTCAGCCAGCAAAAGAGCGTTGATGAGCATCTTGATGAGCGTGAGGGAAAGATGAGATTGGTGATGACGGAGTTGTTTGGAGATGAGGACGAGGCTGAGCTGAGGCGATGAGGGGTAAACATGTTGGCGATGTATGACAAATGGTGCTGCAGCCGGTGGGATTTCGAGTCATATGCACATGGCTTCTGACATGCGATATAATTGGCTGAATATATAGTTGTCCTAGATAATCAAAGAAGGAGGTGCTGATAAAGGTTCTGAGCTGTGGTCTTCACTCCGCCCGACTTGAAATCTGTGATGAGACCGCGTCAGTCTACCAACGTCTGCCTTGTAGTCAGGTACCTACCCTATCAGTCTGTTATACTTCACCACTCGTAGAATTCGCAGCGGATTTTGAGCGCCTGATGTCTTTGTTTCTGCAAGTATACCTCGGTCACAGCTAGAACAACAAAGATTGGCGGACTCCGACACAAACATCAGTCATGCCAAGATCATCATATTATCATCCTCGACAAGGCATTCGCGCGGCTGTCAACGCTTGTCTATACTATGATACACCATCATATCCGACGTAGAAGCCCGAGCGCCTTCTTGAACCTCCCAATAACATCAACCATCTTCCATCTTTTTTCTTCTCTCATTCCAGCAGCGAAGCCTGATTGGTGTAGAGGACGTCGACAACGTTGTGCAGCTTCTCGATAGTCGAAAGGGCGGCGTCGTAGGCCTGGTCGCGCTCCGTCTCCTCGAAGACGATGAGGCAGCCGGCGCCCTGGTCGAGGACGCCGATGATGACCTTGTCGAGGATCATCTGGCTGAGCTTGCGCTCGACCTGGGGGGTGTCGAGGCCGACGAGCTTGGCGATGTGCGAGATCTCGACGCGGCTGTAGGGCTCAATGACCTTGATGAGGTTCTGCTCGAGCATGGAGTCGTAGAGGCGGCGCAGGTGGGAAGCGATGAAGCGGTCGGAGCCGAGCTCGTAGCGGTAGTCGGACAGAGACTTCTCGTACTCCTCCAAGCTGCGGTTGGCATGTGCGCGCGCCACGGCCTTCATTGCGTCCAGGTTCTTGCCGGCGTACTTCAGAGCGTGCTTCGAGGCCATGATGCTGTTGACGTCGTCGGTCTGGTTCAGCATGACCTTGCAGAGCAACATGTATTGTAATGCCGATGTGGCCTTCTGCTCATCGTCCTGCGAGTGGTAGCCCTCCATAGCCTCGATGAAGTAGGAGAATGACGTGTTGAAGTCCTTGTCCTCGGCGTGCAGCATGCCACTCTGCATGTCCAGACCAGCTTGCAGCAGAGGCGGCGTGTATACAGAGGCAGCGGAGGTACGAGCAGACGTGAGGGCGGCGCGACCCTTGGGCACGTTGCCCAGGGCATGGTAGACGCGTGACTCCAGAAGCTGAACCTCGACCAGCACCAACTTGTCGTCCAAACGCTTCAGCTCCTTGAGTAGGCTGTTGATGAGGGTAAGAGCGTCGTAGTAGGATTGCTTCTGCATGTAAAGCGAAACGAGACGGGTCTCGAGGTTCTGGCGGAGGAAGCCTCGCCTCTCGGAAACGGCCCATTCTATGCACGACTTGGTGACGGTGATCTGAGTCTCGAGGGTGTTGGGGATGGCGGAGAACATGTCAAGAAGCTGCCTCACTACAAGGTAAGAATGTTAGCGCGCTGTGCAAACAACATGTAGCATGAACCAAGCTCATACCGAGCTTCGCAGTCTTCGCCCTCGCAAAGGATGACAGGACTGATCTTGTCTGGCGGATGAGCTCTCCAAGCTCGGTCGTCTTCTTGTGGTCACGGTACAGCTCGCCCAGCGACACCAGCGCGTTCTCGAAGTTCTTGATGGCAGCATCGTTGGAGCCAGGGTCCTTGGACAGCACATCGCGGAATGTCTGCTCTGCCTTTGCCGGGTCCGTCTTGGCTATCTTCTGAGCCTCTGCTATCCGCTTCGCATCTTCCGGAGCGGCGGGAGCCATGATGAGCGAGGGCAGCGGCGGTTCGGGGGGTAGAGATGGAATGGGCTCGGAAGAGGCGGGTCGGGGGCGGATTGCGGATGGGCGATGTGGTGTTGAGAGCAGCGCGGCGGGCTGGAGCTGTGATGTCGGAGCTCCACAGCGCGGCTCGCCGCGCGCTACGACGAATACGGCATAGCACGGCATCCTTCTCTCCAAAAGTTCTCGACGCTGCGGCGAACGCTTGCTCCTCCGCCCAAAGGACAAAATGGTATGTTTGCTGCCCCGCACGCTCGCCGCATGCTCTAGTTTCTGACGCGATTCGCAGAAAGTCAAAGCCCTCTCCCGCTCTGCGGCCGATATTCAAGCGCCGGGTACCAATGTGTCCCGCACGCCGAGAAATCTTGACCCGGCCCTCCACCCGTTCGAACGCGCTCGCGAGTACACGCGCGCCCTCAATGCCACCAAGATGGAGCGCATGTTCGCTCAGCCGTTCATAGCGCAGCTGGGCAAAGGCCACGTCGACGGTGTCTACTCGATCGCGAAGGATCCACTATCACTGCAGCATTTTGCTTCAGGTAGTGGAGATGGTATCGTGAAGGTCTGGGATTTGACAAGCCAGGATGAGATATGGCAGGGGTCTGCGCATGAGAATATCGTTCGCGGCCTTACATGGTCAAGGGATAAGAAAATTCTTTCTTGTGGTGCGGACAAGACGGTCAAGATGTTCGATCCGTACAAGACGGCCGGCGGCAGTCCTCCAGTAGCTACTTGGCTCGGGACAGGCGCCTTTACAAGCATCACTCACCACCGCTCCGAGCCCGCTGTCGCCGTGTCTTCCTCCAGCCAGATTTCTATCTATGATACTACGCGCCCCGCCTCGAACCCTTCGCAGACACTCGCCTGGCCTACCGCCATCGATACTATCAACGCCGTTTCCTTCAACCAGACGGAGACGTCGATCCTTGCGTCTGCAGCCTCTGACCGCAGCATCGTCATGTACGACCTCCGCACTGCTTCCCCGCTGCACAAGACAGTCCTCACGCTCGCCGCCAACTGCATCTCCTGGAATCCCATGGAGGCCTTCAACTTTGCGTGCGGCAGCGAAGACCACAACGTCTACATCTTCGACATGCGCAACATGAAGCGCGCCCTCAACGTCCTCAAGAACCACGTCGCCGCCGTCATGGACGTCGACTGGTCGCCGACGGGCGAGGAGCTCGTGTCGGCGTCGTACGACCGCAGCATCCGCCTCTGGAACCGCGGCCAGGGCCACTCGCGCGACATCTACCACACCAAGCGCATGCAGCGCGTCTTCTCGTGCGCCTGGTCGCCCGACAACAACTACGTCCTCTCGGGCTCCGACGACGGCAACGTCCGCCTCTGGCGCGCAAAGGCCTCGGCCCGCCAGGGCATCAAGTCCGCCCGCGAGCGCCAGAAGCTCGAGTACGACGAGGCCCTCAAGAACCGCTACAAGCACATGCCCGAGATCAGGCGCATCGCTCGCCACAGGCACGTGCCCAAGGTCGTCAAGAAGGCCGGCGAGATCAAGGCCGAGGAGATCAAGGCGATCAAGAGGAAGGAGGAGAACGAGAGGAGGCATACTCGCAAGGGCGAGATGCGCCGGAGGGGCGAGAGGGAAAAGATGATCATGGCTACGGAACAGTAAAAAGGACTCGTTCAATGGGGCACACGAAGAGTTGGAATTGGCTTTGCAGGGCAACTTGTCGCTGTTTCTTTTGCTTCTACAGCACAGCGCCGGCGTTTGAGGATATGGCGGTTTCATGTGAATTGATTCGTAGGGCAAGCGGCGTTTTGATGCAAGATAGTCCATGGGACATCTTCAAAAGTCTAGTCTAGTATGGGGAGGCATGGAGATACGGTAGTAATTTACCGAGATAGGAAGAAAATGGAATACCCAACTTTTGTGGATAAGCTGCCTGTATATGTTGCTTGAATTGATAGTGCGTCTGAGGAGCATTCTTGTTCGCTCTTTTGTTTCAATTTTTTTTTTTTTTGGTATTGAAATTGCCACTATATTTTGGATCAATTGAACAACTATGAGCCGTGTAAAGGGAAAACATTGGTCGTACCAAATCATGTAGGGAACTACTCATCAACGCATTGCTGTGGCTTGCAGTCATACAAAACACGATGTACATTGTATTACAGGCCACTTACCACCTTCCGTATGAAGCATCGCACTCATGGAAAGGGTTGCGTCTAACGCGTTTGACATTCTAATGCATTGTCCAATCAGGAAGCCACATCAAGCCTCTCCCTGTTTAAGCCCAAGAAAAAAACACGATTGTCGTCGCAGACGTTGGCTTGCGCATTAGCCAGTCAAACACCTTACCGCTGCCCCAGGTCCTGCAAGCGGCATGTCTTCGACATCAGCACTGCGCACCTTGCAAAAGAGTTTCAGCTCGCATTTGCTCGCATCCGACAGGGAACCGGCCCGATGACCGCGGAAGAAGACGACGGTTAACTCGGTCCCCGTCCGCAAGGTGTTGATTAACCACCGTGCTAGGAAGGGACAAGATAGTCGGTCGTCCTCAGCTTCGGCTTTGTCGGATGGGTCTTCCGTGACGGCTGTGGTGGAGCAAGGCAAAAAGAGAGAAAGAGAGACAAGCTGAGCACTTGCCGCCGCTCCGACGGGCAGCAAACAAGATACAAAGCAACGAGGCGCTGATCAAAGGGAAAAAGAGACCCAGCAGCATGAAAGATCATCGCTTCCTTCTCGTATGGCGAGGAGAAGAATGCACTATCCATCTCGTGATGGTGAGATGGAGAAGGGGAGCGGGCATCCCGTCAGGCCAACCTTCTCTTGTTTCAAACAGAAAGAGCGAGCCCCCCCAAGACAAACACGCGAGGAAGGGCAGCAATGGAAAATGTATGGTGTACAATCCAACAAGGTGTGACGGAGTTATTAGTGGGGTGGAGTACTACCGGCTCAGTTTTGCCGAGCTTCCTGTTGGAGGATGCACATGGCATGGTCGGCCGTGAGGCGGAAAGCAGTCATGATCTTCGCCGCCATAATCAACGTCCGTAACTCCACCAGCGATGGGCGGGCTTTCTTGGAAGTTTCGCCGATGGGCGGAGGGGTGGCCTTTCCCGGCAATTGATGAGCGGCAGGGCGGCGCGGCGCGCAGTTCAGCCATGTACCGAGTAAGTGGGCGACAGAAAAAAAAGCTTATCCTAAAGGCTCACCATTTCATCTCGCTTGCAAGAAGTAGCGTGTGCCAGTTAATCAAGCCCAGAGGACGACAGTGTCAGTACATCTTGGGCTGCTTACTCGCTAGGCGCTTCGGTGACGTGATGTGACTGGAACGCCCTTCCTCGCAGATGGGAGGTGGGAGAGCAGTTTTGTGAAGGTGGTGATGATGATCATGGTGGGAAGGCGAAATTTCAAGAGCGCCACAAAACCAAGCCTCCGGTAACTACAGGATAAGCGGATATTGCGGTTGTCGGTCGGAGAAATCGGGGAAGGTAGCAGGTAGAAAGCGTGGATAGGAAGGAGCATGTCACGGCGAGAGTGTGAGCGAATATTGTTACACGTGTTGCCAGCATATCCTTTACTGTTCGGGCTACTGTACGGGCGGTTGATCTACCTCGCGCACACGTGTTGCATGCCGCGATTACCCTTTAATATTTCAGCCAGAATCCGTCCGCGCTTAGCTCCCCGCCGGAGAAAGGCGTCAAAGGGGAGAGGGGCGGAGCGGAGACAGCGAGAGGAGCTTGGACTCTGTGACGACAAGGAAACCAGCCCAGCGGGTCCGGACGGCTTGCTCGCGGCGGCCAACCAGCGCGGCCAGGGCAAATTGCAAGCCCGCCGATCGCCCATCGGGGGAAGCCGGCGGGTGTAGTGTATCTCTTCTCATGCACGCCAGCAGGAGGCACACTGCGGCGTAGCAGCACCACCTTGTCCACCTTTTGCACACCGTCCCCCCCATCCCTTCTCTCTCCTCAGCTTCCGTTCACCTGGTCACGCTGCCGCCTATCACTTGTGGAGACGTCGGGCGAGACGGCGCTGCACGCACCCACCAACTCCAGCTCCGCTACCAGCTGTCGTCATGACTCTGCTCCTAGCTAGCTAGCTAGCTGGCACTGCGCTGTCCCGCGGGCATGTGGCAAAGACAGCAAAGGGTCTTCTCTGCGGTACGCACAGAAACCCGGGAAACGGCCTCCCTCGACGCGAAAAAAAACAACAACAACAAAAAAGAATTAGGGGACCGTCCAGAAATCTATGACGCCATAGGAATGGCTCGGGCCCAGACAAGCTCGTCCGTGTGCCCGAGCTAGAATCTCCATGCCCGCTCCCCGTCGTCGACATCGGCGAGCGTTGGCCCCGGCGTCGGCGAGTCCAATCTGCTTTCGACGGCCCACGCGCAAGCCACCCAGCGACAATTGCCGATGGCTGGCACTGGGCAAAGGAACGGACCGAAGGATTAAGATTTCTCTGGCGTTGCGGCGCCGCTTGCATCGAGTCAAGGTCCTTTGCAGCGAGGTCGCGGAAAGGGGGCGACGAGGGAGCTGCGCCAGCGGCGGCGGCGGGCAAAAAAGCGCAAGGATGGATGCTTGCATGGAAGGTTTGTGGAACGCCCCCAATAACCGTAGCCTCCTTCTTTTCTAACCGCCCCGGCGCCCTTGTCGCCGCCAAGCTGGGAGCCAAGCTCAAACCGGCCGGCTGAGCTACTCTTTTAGTGATTTTGCTCGCTGCGTGCCGAGGACTAGGGGCTGTTAACGGCCTACCTCCTTGACTCTGAGGCTGATACCGGCAGAAAGTAGCGCTATGGAAAAGGAGGTTTAGCATGGCCACAGGGCTCGGCGCACACTACACCGGTGCAGCAAGGAATGAGACACGGTAGAGGATCACCGTTATGCCCGGGTTCCGCCTTGCTTAGTTTTGTCTGCTTGGTGGTTGGTCGGTTGCGGGCTGGCAGGCTGCGAGCGCCACCATCGCAGGAATAAGCTTCATCGAGGAGTAAGGAACGTTAAGGTAGCCGCCGAAAGCAAGCTAGTGAGGCTGAAGTGAGCATGTGCAAACGGGCACTCCACGAATCCTCGCCCCTGGCATCATCGACCTGTCCCGCTTCCTGCGGCGAGCCGAGAAAGATATACGGGGTTGCAGTGGCCATCATGCACACAGTTAGCGTTACGAAGCAGCGGGTAGCTAATCAAGCTACTGCAAGAACGCGCAATACAGTGTGGCTGGCTACGTCGCTTGCAACCGGTGACCACACTCCCGCTTCTATTTCCATCGCCGAAGTAGGCTGCTTGGTTGGTTGAGAGCCACCCATGGCCCCCTTTTCGCCACCTCGTCTTTGCCTTACATGCATCTTGCATGACTGCACATGCAAGATTTCCGACTCGGCGTGCAGCCTAAGCTATCTTGTCTCCATCAGAACTGTTTCATGCACCTGGACATTTGCAGAGCCGCAACTTTTGATGATTTTTTTTCGTGCATTGTTGATTTAAAGTACATCCCATATTCCCAAATGCTCCCGGATCAAGTAGTCATCGTTCGTGAGCGACTTGTCGCATCACTTATCCATCATCCGTATTCCTACGTTGCTGATACAAGAGCGAAAAAGGCTGCGCGAAAAAAGAGGCTAAAAAAAAAGAAACCCTGATGTCATGGACGCTGCCGAGCCGTCTCCCAGAAACAGCTCCGCACCAACCCCGACACAGTAGTCGACGAAGACGAATCAAGGACGAGGGGCTTGCAAGCCCGAATTTTGGTGTGAGCAGACTTGATGTGAATTTGCGCCCTTAACCCCATCTATAACACTGGTCCTGTACGACCGTTCCCAACTGTTATCCCTAGAACCTGATAAGAGAAAGGAACTCCTGGGCCAATACCGACGGTATTTCCAAGGCGTATTAAAAAAGATTGTCTCTAATGTTTTCGTTAAGACGCGGGCGTCGAACTCATTTTCTGGGAACGAGAGTTGTGAGTTTGGTCGAACCTCGGTGCGCTCAAGAATGCCGCACGCGAAGTGGAAATATGCGCGTGACACTGTCGAATAGAACTTAAGCAGCGCCGTTGGCGGCGGCGACGGGGACGGTGCCAGTGCCTTCACCCAGGAGGCCCGTCACCTTGTCCTTGGCGTACTGGTTGTACTCGGGAGCGAAGCGAGGAGCGAGGCCGCCGAGCAGGACGAAAACGATGAAGATGACGAGGCCGAAGACAATAAGCTTGCGCAGAGCCGGGTGGCGGGAGCCGTACTCAGCCCAGGCGCGGCCGCCCTGACCAAGGTACTCCTTGAGCTTGTCCGCACCGAGCTTGTAGTAGATAAGACCGCTGAGAGCAATGCTGTAGCCGAACGCCTGGAGACCGGAAACGGGGTCCTGGAAGATGATCATGGAGGCGAAGACGAGCAGGATATCCTTCAGCACACCGGAGAGGGTGAGAACAAGGGAAGAGGTCTTGCCGATCTGTGGGTCCGTTAGCGCCGTTTTTTCGGGCAAATGCGATAGATCGGCAACTTACGAGGAAGACAACGGAGACGTTCAGCAGGAAAGCAATCAGCGCGTTGATCAGGAGGGTGAAAGTGCCAACGTTGTAGATATCGGCCATGGTCAAGCGGGGAACCTCGCTAAACAGGCAAACAACACCGTTCATGATGGCGCAAGCAGGCGCGTAGTAGTAGAGCGAAACGAGCGGGTCCATCTTGAACTCGGCGGAGCTGAGGAGGCGCTGGACCATGACGAGACGCACAGCCTCGAAAACGATGCCACCGGCCTGGTACAGGAAACCGACCATGTTGAACTTGATCTCGCCGAACGAGGCGATGATGACACCAATGACGATGAACGAGACGTTGCCGAGCGTCTTCATGTTCGGCGGCGCAACGCCGAGGGTCCAGGTAGCGATCAGAACGGCGACCGGGGTCGTGGCCTAGTTTTGGCGGTCAGAATTCGAGTTGTCCAGAGTGGAGCTCCAAGACCCACCTTGAGCATCTGAATGAAGGCAACGGAGAGGTACAGGTAGGCCTGGTTACCGCAGATCAAGGACAAGCTGAAGAAGATACCAATGGGGACGATGGCGCGCAGGTAGACGCGGCCGTTCATCGGGACCTTCTTCCTCGAGTCCAAGACATTGGTGAAGCGGGCCAGGAACTGCGTCATCAGAGTTGCGAAGGTCAAGTGCCATGTGGTCAGGAAGATGGCTGTATTGCAGTCAGAACGACGGTCGCGAGCGAGCACAGAGTCAGGGTCACGTACGAAAGCCTGTAGTGTCTCAAGTTAGCAATCTGGCCCTAGAAAAATGGTCGAGCGGGCGGGGTGAACTTACGGAAGCCAGCCGTGTCCAGAATCCACTTGTTGAAGACGATGACGCTGGAGCTCAGCGAGATCCAGACGCTGCAAGCTGTCAGCAACTCTGCCAGTGTCGCCCATGCGCCGGAGCACTCACGCAATGTAGACGGCCGGGTGGAAAGCGGCCTTCGGGGGCTCAGGCTGGACGGCATCGGGGTTGACGGTGGGCAGCGTCGCGTTGTCGCGAGCGCCGTCCTGGGAGGATCTCGTCTTCTCGTCGGCCATTTGTGCGGTGTGTGCGGTGCGGGCGGGTGAGCGACGAGGTGGGAGGAGTTTGGAGCGGCGCAAGCAGCTGGGCGGGCCTCAGTCTAGAGTATCGCGCTCGGCGGGCGGGCGGCGGCAAGGGAGGACGGGAATGCTACACAAAGGTCGAACGAGTGTGAGAGGGGGATTTTGGTGTTGGTGGTTGGAAAGGGAGCGGGAATCTTCAGGAGAGAAAAGGCGTTGGCGGGTTATGAAGCTGCGAATTATCCGGCGATTGGGGCGGGCGGTGACGAGCGTCGATTCAGATTGCGCGTAAGCACAGGCATGCGTTTCGCGCTGGCTACTCCTCATCAAACGGCGGCGGGACAGATAACAGCGATCAGCTAGCGCACTGCCCGGCCGGATGCAGCGACAGGGGCAGCAAAGGGCCAATTTTATGGGGTGCTGCGGCGGCCTTGCCTTGCGTGCTGCGCGGCGGCGAATCGCGGGCAGCGCAGCGCTCACGGGCACGGCGGGCATGGTGCGAGCGTCAGCTCCGGACGGGTGCGACACAGCCTGCAACCTGGCCTCTTGCCAGGAATGCAGGACGCCCTCCAGATAGAAGAGCTGACGCGCAACTCTCGTGGTGGTGGCGGCGCACCCACCCGCCCTCCTGAAATAGCAGCGGCCCTGGCGATTACTTCATCGGCGGGCAGCAGAATACGGACGGGTGGGCCGCCGCTGCTGCTCAGGCGGACCACGGCGAAGCGTGTGGCTTGGCCGGGGCGTGCGAGAGGCGGTCGTCGCGCGCGCACATCGCACCGCACATCCTCCCGCGCCGCCCGCACTGCCCAGCCGGTGCGTGGCCGGAAGCACGACCGCCAGCGTGGTATCGGGGGGCCCTGGCAGGTGGAAGGCTCGGCGGGCGCAGGCTGGGCGAGTTGACACTTTGCAATCAACAAGCCCGTCGATCCCCCTTTTCTGGCGGCGGGGCGAGGGTGCTCTGGACCTGAAACGCACGAATTGAGACGCAGGGCCGCGGGTGCTGCAGTTACGCCAGGAGCGTCCGTGCGCGCTAGCCATATCAAATTGCCTCCATACACGCCAGTATTTCTCCCCAGACAGCCCTCCCCTCCACCGCCTTCTGCTGCCACCTCACTCGTTATAAACCCGCCTCCGCAGCCCTTCGCATGCTGAACTTGGCCCGCAACACTCTCAAGCGTGTCCCGAGTTTTCAAGAAATTCTCCAGAGCGCCACCGGATTCACCATGAGCAAGGAAGAGATGTCCGTCGCCTCGCCGCTGCTGTTCCCCTCTGCATGCTGACCGCCCGCAACAGCAACGTCGACGTTCTCGTCATTGGCGCTGGCCCCACGGGTCTCGGTGCTGCGAAGCGTCTCAACCACTTCGTGAGCATTCCCCGCCGCCGCCGGCTACCCCGCCATTGAGGAATTCAGCTAATGCTCGCTGCAGAACGGCCCCTCCTGGCTGATTGTCGACTCCAACCCCATTCCTGGCGGTCTCGCCTCGACCGATGTCACCCCCGAGGGCTTCGTGAGTCCCCCTCCCACGCAATTGGGCCCGCCGCAGTGCTGACACGCGCCCCTCACAGCTGTACGATGTCGGTGGCCACGTTATCTTCTCCCACTACAAGTACTTCGATGACTGCATCGACGAGGCTCTCCCCAAGGAGTCCGACTGGTACACCCACCAGCGTATCTCCTACGTCCGCTGCCAGGGCCTCTGGGTCCCGTACCCGTTCCAGAACAACATTTCCATGCTTCCCAAGGAGGAGCAGGTTAAGTGCATGGACGGCATGATCGACGCTGCTCTTGAGGCCCGCGTTTCCAACTCGAAGCCCAAGGACTTCGACGAGTGGATTGTCCGCATGATGGGCACTGGCGTTGCCGACCTCTTCATGAGGCCGTACAACTACAAGGTCTGGGCCGTGCCCACCACCAAGGTCAGTGCTGCAGATCCCGCGTGAGGGGACGATGATCGATCTGACAAGCAAAACAGATGCAATGCTCGTGGCTCGGCGAGCGTGTCGCTGCCCCCGACCTCAAGACCGTTACCAAGAACGTCATCCTCCAGAAGGCTGCCGGTAACTGGGGCCCCAACGCCACCTTCCGCTTCCCTGCCCGTGACGGTACCGGTGGTATCTGGATTGCCGTTGCCAACACTCTCCCCAAGGAGAAGACCCGCTTCGGCGAGAACTCCACCGTCACCAAGGTCGACGCTGGTGCTAAGAAGGTCACCCTAAAGGACGGCACCGTCGTCAAGTACAACCAGCTCATCAACACCATGGCTCTTGACCACCTCGCCACCGCCATGGGCGACAAGGAGCTGTACGGCATCACCCAGCAGCTCTACTACTCCAGCACCCACGTCATCGGTGTTGGTATCCGTGGTGAGCGCCCCGAGCGCATTGGTGACAAGTGCTGGTTGTACTTCCCCGAGGACAACTGCCCCTTCTACCGTGCCACCATCTTCTCCAACTACTCCCCCTACAACCAGCCTGAGGCTTCCAAGAAGCTCCCCACCCTGTACCTGGCCAACGGCGACAAGCCCGAGAGCTCTGATGCTAAGGAGGGTCCTTACTGGTCCATCATGCTGGAGGTTTCCCAGTCCGGCATGAAGCCCGTTGACGAGGCCAACCTCCTCAAGGACTGCATCCAGGGTCTCATCAACACTGAGATGCTCAAGCCTACCGACGAGGTCGTCTCTACTTACCACCGCAAGTTCGACCACGGCTACCCCACTCCCAGCCTCGAGCGTGACGGCGCGTTGAAGCAGATCCTGCCCAGACTTCAAGCCCAGGACATCTGGTCTCGCGGCCGCTTTGGCTCGTGGAAGTACGAGGTTGGCAATCAAGATCACTCCTTCATGCTCGGTGTCGAGGCTGCCGACAACATCGTCAACGGCGCCGTTGAGCTCACCCTCAACTACCCCGACTTCGTCAACGGCCGCCAGAACACTGAGAGGCGCCTGGAGGCCGGTCCTCAGTACTGGAATGTCATGAACGGCGGTCGCTAAATTTGATACCCCGGTATGACCGCTGGGTCTGAAGACACAGTGTAAGATGAGATAGACACGATTGATGGCGAATTCTGGACGAGGGTTAAGAATAAGAAACCTTTGGGCTTTTGGCGGGCATTCAGCGAATGACTAGACAGGTTCTCGGGGTTTGTGATGCATTTCGGATGCTTTCTGCGGTGTGCACGAATTTCCTCCCTTTTTGGCATGCACATGCAGCTTTACAATTTTTTAACTAAAAAAAGATACATTTCGTGGAGGGTGGGGAGGTAGATGATGATATCAGGGCACACCACTAGTCAGCTCTGTAGACGCTAGATCAATGCTATGCGTGAGACATAAAGTCTAGAATCATGATCGTGACAATCTGCATCTGCATCTGCCTGACGTCGGCAAGTTGAGAAATGACTTTCAGTAGGGCTATTATTGCTCCAAGCTTCCCCCTGATTCAAAGAATGAGAAGTGTCAAACGGTTTGTTCCGGTCAACTGCGGACCTTGTGACGTGGCACGCTATGCATGTGCCGAATGTTTCATGGCCATGGGCGAGGGATGATGGGTCTCGGACCAGGCATAATGAAAACAGTCAGGGTGATAACTCCGGTGCCCACTCGGTGGAGACGAGACTTCAACCAGGCTTGGGTGGGATCCATTGCACGAGCTTTACCAAGTCACCAATGTTTACTGCTATGCCGGACCAAGAAAAAAGCCGGCTTAACTCTGCCGCACACTGGATCGCAAGGGACTTGGTCCTTCTTATCTGTCTGACCAGAATGGGATTTAACACTTTATGTGAGTAGCGCAAGCCTTTCCCTGGATGTCTCTCTGAAATTCCAAATTCAACGCTTACAACAGGATCATGGTACTTCACTTAGCCACGGATGATGTCACAGTTCTGCCTTGTCACACGGCTTCTTGAAACATAGCGCGGTGATGGGTCTGTCAATGCACAGAACGGACCGCCCTACCATTTCATGGCATCCCCACTCCACTTTCCTCGTCCCGTTGGGCCTATCGCACGGATTACCGTGGTTCGGGCCTCCCACTTATCGATTGCTCCACCAAGGGTCTTGTCTCAGATCCCAACCGGAGATAATGAGAAGGGGTGGGTGCGTCAGAGATTAAAATTGATTTAAGCGTTCCCAAGAGGCCGTTTTAGGTGATCTGCCGGGAATTTCAGGATGTCTCAAGTGACGCAATCGATCTACAAGAAACGAAACGGAAAGGAGAGAGCGAGGGGTACGTGTGCAGTCCACCCCCCCAAGCATGCCTGCGGTAGGGCTGCAGAGTGCACTAAGGAACGGGAAGTACCCGGGCATGCACCACACGGAGCGACAGCTGGCAACCGGCGGGAGCGGCACGTTTTCTCCGATGATGCTCTGCGGGAGCTGCCAATTTGGTGTTGGTGTTGCCGCCGGCCACTGTCCGTGCCTTTCACTTGCCCGAATTCAAGGCAAAAAAATTGAAAAAAGAAAAACGTTGGCAAAGAGATATGCAATTTTATGCTAAGGACCAGCAACGAGTTCTAGATCCTCCCTCAGGAATAAGCACGATACCCGTTGGGGGAGCTCGATCTTCATCTCATCTTCTTTTAAGGTGCTTATCTCTTGGCAAGAAGGAATCCAGCCTTCGCCAGTAACGGTCGCGGTAGCTACTTTGGTATGCATTGAGGGGCACGCGAAATTGGGCGTGCTGGGGTTACACGAGCGTTGGCGTGGGATACGGATTTTCGCTGCCCTTCCCTGCGCCTCAGAGCCTTGCCAGGTCTTACCATGCGACAATGCTAAAGAAAAAAATTTTGCATTTCTCCGTAACCACGAACCGGGCTCGAGGAGGAATGAGGCGATGAGGGTGCTGCGCCAACGGCGGGGCTCGCACTACTGGAGTCGGTGAATTTTTAGTTTGAGCCCTTGCTCATCGCTGCCCGTTACCCCGGATCAGCACGGAAACCCCGCTTTGCCGACTGTTTCTCGTACTCGTAGGGCTGAAGGCGCGGGCGCGTCGGGAGATTCACTTCGTGTTCCCACGGCGGGGCGAATGCATGTGTGCGTGTGGACTGAGCGTCTGGGTCTAGACATCGGAATCCTGCGGATACGCAAGCGATTACGGACAGATACCCGTCCTTCCTCTCGCATCCGTAACCATCACACTTTTCCGGTTCGAGCGTTGGTGGTGTGAAAATTTTGTGGAACACTACTTCCATCTTTTTTTTTTTTTTTTTTCGGTATACGAGGCTGTGCACGCGCATTTCAGCTCGCGAATGGGCTAATACACTAGAATAAGTGAGATGTGGCTATAAGGAATAGTGGCGCGGTTCGATTATGTGAGATGGTAGCGTTTATTGGACGGTTCTTCCGTAAATTCTTCTTTGTGGTGGCTGGCCCAACCACTAATAACGCCAGCCAGACTAGCCCACCAAAGTTCTACCCTCCCGGACACGTTCGCGAGTAATAATTATCGTCACCTAGCTGAATAGCTGAAGCCTCCGTCTAGATGCACTTGTGTTATTTTCAAGTCATACAGCTCCATTCGAATAGTTGCCTCCACTCACGTACGTGAGGTGTAATACTTCTTACGAGATAGACCCAAGGAGATGAGAGGAGCTTACTTGATAGCTTTGAAGGAAACGACCTCACCGCAATTACGGACGTTGGAGCTCCTGAGCAAGGTCGTCATATTGTTACTCTGAAGTGGTGCCACAGGAATCTTGAGGATACACAGCAGGAATTTTTGTACCGAACGCGTGCATGAGCAGCAGTCAATCGCAGTTCATGCTTTCCATAACAAGACATATTTGTGGCTCTTTTGATGCGAGGCGCTGCATGTTTGAGTGGCGAGGCGGCAGTCGCGACCGACGGGCGCCTGCCCTACAGTGTAACTTCTTGGCTCCCACTCCGCCCGCTTTACCTCATCCTCGCACTTCCGGACCTCACTCACCTGGCACCGTACCTTTCCGCTCTCTCTTGCGCTCCGCACCCAGGCTCATCCAGCTGCAACCTGGTCTCTTCATTCGAGCACTGCCGCACATCTACAACTGGCCCAACTCACAGCGTGTGACGCTACGGCCGTTATTCAAGCTGATGCTTCAGCTCTGACTTTTGGCGAACCGAGAATCGAGATGTCATGGTCTCTCAAAGAGCTGCGCGGAAGGAAGCCCTCGTCTTCGGCGCATACAACGATTACATCTTCTGTGGTTCGTATGGCGTGGACCTCATGACTAAAGCCTCCATATCACTGACAAATGCCAGGAAGCTCAAAAGACGACGTGAGAGAAGCCTGAGCCAGAAAGACATATCAACCTCTACAGGTTTCGCACCAGGCAGCTACGAGTGCAAGGTGGCGAACTTCGGTGAGATGGATCCAGCAGATAGGTGGCCCAAGGCAGTAAAGCGCCAGCTCGCTGCACACAGAAATGAAAGGTTGCTGTATGGCCTCGGAGACTCGTCTTCCACGCATCCAGAGAACCAGCCATATGCCGAAACGGTCAAGACCAACCTCAAGCAAAGGGAACAGGAATGCAGGATCACCGCCTGGAATACTGAAAGGATTTGCCCGCTGGATTCAATGCTAGCCGCCCTGCTGCAAGATCCCATTCAAAGGAAGGCTGGTAGCACAGACGCCAACCACACACTTAGCCGTTAGAGAACGGGTCCGTTCTTCATCAAGCAGAAATAGGCAAACTGACATACGAGCTGGACCTCCTACAGAGCGTCAAATTCTTGAAAAAAAAAAAAAAAGTAGCAACATATGTGGGGAGGTGAAGCTATCGTCCGGACGCATATGTAAATTTATTAATTCGACATCTACATCCGGACGATAGCTTCACCTCCCCATGACATGTTCTTTTTCATCCCACCCATCCCGACAGAAACACAACAGAAAAGCAACTCTTCGACGCGTGTTTCAAAACACAAGGTGTCCAACTAAGGCCGAACTAAAGCGTCCAAGTCCCGAAAATCCCAGACACCAGTGATGCCGAGCAGGACGGCCACAATAGCATCGCCGATGCACATTCCTATGCCCAGAATGACCAGGCCTATGGTCCAGCTGAGTCGTTGTATTTCACTTCTGTCCTGCCCAAGAACAAGGGTGAGCCATGGAACAAGGTGAAGCCGGGCTATGGCGAAGATGACGATCTTCAGCAACTCCTTTGTGAAAAGGGTACAATTACAAGAGACGAAATTGTGGAAGCAGTGAAGCAGAAGCAAACTGGCTGGGTAACGTTGCCAGCTGTTCTTGAGATTACGGATTCCGATATTTGCTAAGGCGCTGTTAGGAAGGATTGGACCAAGACAACCAACCTTGAATTATGGATTCGCGAAAGGCCCCAGAACGGTGCCGCATGCCTTCAAAGACTCGAAAAGATGATCTCACAGAACGTCGACATCGATGTTCTTGAAGCAGCCCTCCCCTCTCCGGACATTTCGAACTTCTACTGGAAGCGGCTCAACCAACTGCGTGGCCAGAAGTTCGTGCTCTTGATCGGATTCTGCCTTCAGTACGGCATGATTCCGGGTGAAATCCTTGTAGAAGGAGCGAATACGAGGTAGAAGAGATGATGTTACTAAATTTTGCAGATTCCTTTTTTTTTAAAAAAAAAATAAAAGAAAATAACGACATATGGGGGTAGTTGAAGCTAACGTCCGGACGCAGATGTATCATTATTAATTAGACATTTACGTCCGGACGATAGCTTCAGATACCCATGATATGTGCCTTTTTTTTTCTAAAAAAAAGAAAATCCACATCCTCAGAGGAATCTGGGATCTTCAGCACAGTCCAGACCTCTGCTGCAAGTAAACAAGAACGAATTTCCCGCATGTGCAAACAGGAGTCGACATACATACCATTTACAAAGACGGAGGGGCCGACTACGCTCAAACGCTCAAAAGCTCAAGTGGCACGCTTTCATAGAAGAGCTATTTGTCAACCTCTGTGAATTCACTTGGAAAATCTACGAGGGAGCCAACCTTGAATGGTATTCCAAGAAAAAGACGCCGCGGACTCGATGAAAACGAGAACGACTTAAGTGTCCGAGCATCTACTTTGACCGTCAAGGCCTATGCGGATGAGGTGCATGGAAGGCAGACGTCTCAACAGCATCCTCAGAGCAAGCAAGGGACATCAGCACGCTTCTCATGTCTGCCTCTTGTGGACCACCCGAAGAATAGCCCCCTACCAGGCTTCTTGGAGATGTCCACTAACATGAGAAAAGCAGCGGACATTCTCAGGCCGATGGAAGAGCAGGTAACGATCGATGCGGTTCTCAGGATAGACGAAGCCGCCATGAAAGACCTTAACGAACAGTTGGAACAACGAGACTTGGATGCAGACACCGTCAGGACCTATGCTCGCGAGAAATTTGTAGCTCAAAAAGCAGCCCTTCGCTTCAACTACAAAATATCTCTGATTTGGGATATTATAAATCAAGAAGGAAACGAACAAAAGGACCAGTATACGAGACCTTCAGTAATGAACGGCTTGGTCAGCGAATACCTAATGATCAGCGATGGATCACAGGTCCCGCCATCATCTCAACAGGTGAGCTATGAGAAGGCTCTACTCACGAGGCTTGCCGCGCTTCGGAAAGATCCAAACTACCGCTGGATCCTCATCCATCGCGGTCCCTTTCTCAACGCTGCCTTGAGGAAACTGCCTATGAAGACATTTGAGGATGCAGACCTCTTTAAGTAAGTGGGCCAAAGAGTTCACTAAGGCGTACAACCAAGTTTGGAGTAGACTTCGGCTGGAGGGAGTTGGATCTCTCAATGTAGCTGACCAAGCCGGCGAATGGTTTTCGAAATGGGCAAAACCTTCAGAGGCTCGGTCTTGGCACCTCAGCAACTGGAAGATTTATCGTCGCTATATTGGAACCTCAGATCTGCTAGGCTTCTCGGGATGCTTTTCTAGCCGCCTCATTGGCTCGTCGTGTTTACCACGGCTTTCGGCCTCTCTCAGCCTTTCTCTCTCGTTCTGTTTGTGCTAGAGCTTCTGCATCCCTGGTCCGAAGTGTCTCCCAGGCTTTCTTGGTTGCATTTGATTTTTTTTTCCCCCTGTTGCTCTTGGAGCTTGCATCGGAACTCTGCTTCTTGGGCCAGGCGTTGCTCCTCTTCACTGCGGGCCTGTTCAACAGCCAAGCGTTCTTCTCAGCAGCAGCCGCTTCTTCAGCCCGACATTTCTCCTCAGCAAGACGGTCTTCTTCAAGTTCTGCAAGACGAGCTTCGTCAGCACGGCGTTGTGCTTCAGCTCGCTAGTGTTCTTCGAGTTGAAGCTGGCGAGCTGCCTCGGCCTGTTGTTTTGCTTCAAGCCGCTGCTGCTCCTCGGCTTGACGGGTTGCCTCTTGTGCCCGTCGCAGTTCTTCGAGTCGAAGCTGGTCAGCCACCTCAGCCTGTCGTTCATCTTCAAGCCGCTGTTCCTCACGCTTGCGAGCTGTTTCGTGTGCCCGTTTCTGTTCTCGAGCATGCCGCTGGGCTTTAGCTTCATAATCTTCCTCTTGTAGCTTCAATTGGTCTGCAGCCCATTGCTGTTCTCGTTGCTGTCGATCACTGTCGTGCTGAAACCGTGCTTCGGTCTGCAGTTGCTCAGACCAAGGAGTATTCGGTGGCTCACCTAGAATCGAATCAACTATAGGATATATTGGCAGGAGTTGGACTGTTATCTGTAAAAGTCTCACCATGCCAGATGAATGCGCTATAAGTCCCGTTCAGTTTTTCCAATGTCCGGATTTTTCGTGGCCAGGCTTCGTCGACAGCCATCTGAAGCGAAGATCTGCTGAATCGTGCATTCCTTTGAATCGCCGCTACTGGTACTTCATCGAGAATCACCAGATATTCCGCATCTTCAAAGGCCTCTTGGCCGTCAAGGAGACGGTGAGCCGGTCTGTCTATGATGTGGCGAGGACAACAGAACAGAGGCTGTGTCAGGCAAGGCGTAGAAGGTGAGGCGCCGGTTCAGTAAGGATAGCTGCACAGGGGCCGCGTCAAAGTCGTCAAAGTGAGGCGCGGACCTGGAGATCTCGAGGAGCGAGCAATTGTAGATGCCTGAGAGAGCTGACGGGCGCGAGGTAGACCGGACCAAGATGAAAGTGTAAGATTCAAGTAGGTGGCGAGTAGATAGAAGTTGAGGAGGAGGAGGAGGAGGAAGAGAGAGAGGATGCGGAGGAGGAAGAAGAAGTCAGACGAGCTTTTATCTTTGAGCTCGCATGACGCTTCGTAGCTTCTTTTTATGGCGCATACGCTCTTATGGCATGTGATACTGCCAATTCACGTCAGATGGCTACGGCTTAGGGTGGTGTAGACAAAATTTCAACTCCGCGTCACTCCACTGATCTACCTATCCATACTCAGAGCCTTGTTTATTTCTTTTTTTTTTTTTTTTCAAAAAACAAAGGCCCACTCCATGGGTATCTGAAGCTATTGTCCGGACGTAAATGTCGAATTAATAATTAGACATTCGCATCCGGACGATAGCTTCAACTACCCACATATGTCGTTATTCGTAAAAAAAAAAAACAATCTGAAAGATAGAAAAGGGCACATACCATGGGTACTTGAAGCGATTGTCCGGACGTAAATGTCTAATTAATAATAATACATTTGCATCCGGATGATAGATTCAACTACCCATGTATGTCGTTATTCGTAACGAAAAAAAAAAAAAAACAGATATCTGTAGTTGAGTTTGAAGTCAAACGTAGGGATTTCAGACATTTTGCTTATTTGCTTGAAATCCTCGAGGGATCCAGGCAAGAGGCTGTTCTTGTGCATCACCTGTGGAAGGGACTGGAAGAAGAGGGGAAGTGAATTGTGCTACGGATGATTTTTCCTTGTTGGATAGAATTCCGTAGGTATACTCTGCACGGCTTAGAATTGTCCAGTGCTATGCTTCGTCTCGTTCTTCGTCCTCTTCGTGTCCTTCCAGTCTCCTCTTCTTTATGTTACCACCTAAAGGTGACTATTCTTGGTCAAATGTGTCTGACCGCGGCTCGCCGCTTTTTTCGGGCCTGGCTTTGATGCTGCTTGCAGGAGTGGGTAGCTCCTGCGGGGTTTACACAAAAGCTCTTGCTCTGCATTTCTTGAACCATTCTAGAAATGGCCGGAGTCATTAAGGTACGAATACTGGATTTAGTGCTTTGCCTAGTATCTTCGGCTTGTACATAGTCCCCCCGTAAACGCCTGCGTACTAGACCATGGAAAAGCACTTATGAATGGCCCAGTGTGAGCAGTCGACATCAAGTGTTACTGCCGTGAAGGACGGGATAATCGACCCGTTTAGCCTTACACCCACCACCTCCGCAGGTTCTCACGATACCACTCCACCGTGGCGCACAGCCCCTCCTCAAACCCAACCGTCTGCCTCCAACCCAGCGCTGCCAGCTTCTGACCATCGACGCGATACTCTCCGTCATTGAACGGACGGTCGGGCACGTACTCGACATGCGTCGCCCACGACTCATCGCCGGCGTCACCGCTAAACAGACCAAAGTGTTTGAGGATGCGCTTGGCGACGTCGACGTTGGCGACCTCGTCGGCCGAGTCCACGTTGTACACGTCGCCGACGACGCCGCGGTGGAAGATGGTGTCGAAGGCGTCCGCCGCGTCGGCTGCGTACAGGTAGCACCGCGTGTTCGCGCCCGTGCCCTGGATCGTGAGCTTCTGTCCATCCATGGCGAGTCTGATGAAGGTCGGAATGATCTCTGTTGCGTGCGGCGAGGTTTTGTTAGCGAGCTTGGTTAGGGGGAATGGAAAAGATGACTGACTCTCGGGATACTGGCAGGGCCCGTAAACGTTGTTGCTCCGGACGGTAACGACGGGGATGCCGAAGCTCTTGTGGTGCGCGTTGACGTACATCTCGGCTGCCGCCTTGCTGGCCGAGTACGGGTTGGTAGGCGCGAGCCGGTGCGTCTCGTCGGCGAAGGCGCCGTGGGACTCGCCGTACACCTCGTCCGTGGACACATGAAGGAAACGCTGGATTTTGCCATGCGCCTTGGCCGCTTCGAGCAGAACCTGCGTGCCAGTGATGTTGTTGTGCGTGAATGCGAAAGCGTCATTGAATGATTTCTGCACGTGGCTGCTGGCAGCGAAATGCATGATGGCATCGACGTTGTATTCTTTCAGCACCTGCTCGACAACGTGCTTGTTGGTGATGTCGCCACGGACGAAGTGGAAGTTGGGCAGGGACAGGAGTACGGCAGTGTTGCTCTCCGACGCCACAGTGTCCATTTTGTCCAAGCAGACGATGGTATAACTGCCTTGGTATGCGATTGCCATGTGACGAGCTACCCAGCCTCCACTGTATAAGACTTAGTAATACTGTCTAGTGCAACATGGAGGAGACTGACATGAAACCTGCACTGCCTGAGATGAGGATAGTCTCAACGCCGACAAACGGCTCGAACCGAGTAGTTCCTATGAGGGGATTTGAGGGAGGCATTTCTGCCTCTCGCACCGAAGTTTCTTTTCCGTCAAAGGAAGAATGAGGTGCCATTATTGTAGGGCGCTGGGAAGGAAAATGATGGTGAATGAGTACGTGCCAATCACGGCAGCCCCGTCTCCTTATATACTGCTCAAACATCATCCGGTGTCAAGCAGGAGTTATACGAAGGCATCTCCATGTGAAGCACACGCAAAGTGAATGATGCTTCCATCTCAAGCTGTCCACTCTGCGACCCGAGTCAGTGTCAACCGGTCTCCGAAGATAGCCAACGAAATGAGGGGAAACTGTTAACTCCGTTGATACTGCTAGCAGCATCAGCATTACCCCACTCAGAGGAAGAACCTCAAGTATGTCTGACCCAGAGTCAGACACTTATCAGTGAAGTGAAAGAGTAGCCTCCGTTCACTCTTGTCCCACAGTCAGCAGCCGTATTGACGCCTTCCACTCTTCATTACAGTCAGGATCAGTCCACGGCGTTCACTCTGGTCTCAGAGTAAGCATCCGGTGCCTCCGTTTGAACAATCTGGGCCCATAGTTGGCATCCAGAAACGAAGTGATGGCTCCGTTTTCTCCCGACTCCGGAGTCAAGTGTCAGTGATCCGCAGTGGCTGTTGACACTGTTTGGGACTTGGGAGCCAAGTGGTTCCTGGAAGATATAATCTAGCATATCCCTCCCTTTGCTAGCGGATCTCAAAACATGCAACGAGAGAGTTTTCACATCTTCACAAGAAAGTCTTCACGCCATATATCCACAATGGCCACCACTCCTGGAAGGAACACCAAATTCCTGATCTTTGGTAAGCTGATACTTATACTACGAGGTATTGCATCAGCGTTGACAAGCATCACAGGCAACGGATGGATCGCCGACCTGCTCAGAACCCTGCTCGAGCAGCAGGGAGAAGACTTCACAGTCTCGGACACCACCAGAATCGAGCGCCGCGAAGACGTCCAAAGGTTCGCAAACATCCAATCGACCTCTTTCTAGCTTGAGACATACATTGACAAGATTCGACGCACGTCCTGTAGAGCCCTCGACGAAGTCAAACCCACCCACGTCATCAACGCCGCCGGCGCCCGCGGCTTCCCCAACGCCGACTGGTGCGAGACGCACCAGCCCGAGACAATCCTGTCGAATGTCGTGGGAGCCGTCATAGTGGCTAAATGCTGCCTCGAGCGCGGTATACACATGACGCACTTCGGATCCGGCTGCATCTACCGTTTCGACGACGAGCACCCTATCGACGGCGAGGGCTACCTTGAGACGGATCCGCCAAACTTCGGCTCGACGCCGGAGAATGGCTGCTTCTACGGCTATTCAAAAGTTGTGTCTGAGATGGTAAGGTGATATGAACGCTGCTGCAGGTTGATGCGCGAGATGCTGATTGTGGAACAAGGCGCTGCGAGCGTTCCCGAACGTTCTGATCCTGCGCATTCGCTTTCCGATTGCGGCAGACCTGGATCCCAAGAACCATCTGACAAAGATCCTTGGATACCATCGCCTTGTCGATGTGCCGAACGTGAGTCTGTCCGGCTGAATGGCATCGGAAGGTGGTTCTTCTAACGCGCTCGCTCATAGTCCGGCTCGGTGCTGACAAACCTCCTCCCCGGTGCCCTCCTGCTGGCAAATCACGGCGACACTGGCATATACAACTTCGTGAGTTTCACACCGTAGACGGGCACAGCATGCAACAGGGACAACAACTGACCAAGTACGCCACAGACCAATCCAGGCATCCTCTCGAACAACACCATCCTGGAGCATTTCAGGAGGATCGTGCGCCCGTCTCTGACATGGGAAAACTTCACGCTTGAAGACCAGAGCATGGTCCTGGGCCCGCGCTCGAACTGCAGGCTCGACTCAACCAAGCTTGTGGAGAGACTTAGAGAGTATGGATACGAGGTACTGAATGTCGACGTTGCCATGGAGCAGACATTCGAAGCTATGAGGGAGGTGGGGTATGAGTGATGGTGGCCTCTACTTTAGTCGCCGCTGAGACCGGAACCTGTTGCGGTCGGTGATCGACCGAGTCAAGTGTTGCCGTTGGATTATCTTCAGAGTAGAGGAAATTCATTGAGTTGACCATAGCCTTGTAGACAAGAACGACTGCACTCATCATTAGTCCGGCGAAGTCACATCCCGTCATCTATCCCCACTCCTACATATGCAGTGAGGCTCTCTACTGATCCCCATGATCAATCCTATTTTGACTGGCTTGAATGAAATGAAGACGTCGTATGTGTCGGACTTGTCAATCCTCAATGTATATTTGTTAGCTCGACTGCCGTTTGTAGATAATTTCGAACGTGAGTGTTGACCTGGGGGCGTTGAACAATTGCGGATGGTTGTCAGGATTAGGTTTGAGTATAGCGCTGGACGCTTGGAGCCCGATTTTTGCGTCGGCCCCAATCAGATGCCTGTAGACTGATGTTTGATGTTTAAATTCAGTACGGGTACAGTGAATCCCGGTAGAAAGGATCGCCCAAGGCTCAGCTCGCAAAATATCACACGAGCCAGATGATGTGTCGTCAAATTTCCTATTCGGGTAAACATGTCTTAAGAGCCAAGACAACCACTTCTGCACGGGTCCTCCCGCTCTGTGTGCAAGGACCCTGTCTCAGAATTTGTGCAAACCTCTTTCCTGTAGCTCATGAGTAGAAGGTCCCAGAGATGCTTCCATGTGCACGTGATTGTTTAACTTTGCAATGCCACCGTCGGGCAGTCCTTGATTTGTCTGCCCTACTCAATCTGTGAAGGAAAAGCTGCATACCCTAAGCAGCGCTCTTAATCTGCAAAGAACTGGGGAATACCCATATAAGCAAGTTCGGAAATGCCCATATCAAAGCTGCTGGAAGAGCTTGTTCATCCGCGAACCGCCTGAGCCTGAGAACCCCTCAACGCCGACCAGGTGAATCGTGTAATAAGCTTATGAGCAGAATCCCAGCCTGGACCCCGCTTGGAAAGTTTCGGCCGCTGCTGGTGCATGTTGCCGCTCAAAGTTGAAGCCCCAGAAGTCCGCTTGCTAGTCGAAGTGGAAGAAGATGAAGAAGAAGTCGAAGTGATGCTGCTGGCAGTCGACGCCGCCGGCTTGGTATCCATGCTGAAGCGTACAGTCGTCGTCCGGGTTTTCTTCGTTGTCGTGAGACCCACGGGCTCCATGGCAGCCAGTGCCTGGGGTGCCTGGCTCCCATAGGAGTTTTCTCCCGCGGATCTCGCCTCATGCTATTCGACGCCGTTCCTCGTCTTGCCGGGTTCTAGATCGGACGCACGGTTGCTGCTGTCATCTTTCGACCTGGACATCTTCTCGGGCTGGTGGTATAGTACTGTCACGAGCGTTAGGCGGCGCTCGCGAATCGCGACACGGTGGTGTACATACCGACGAGGTAGCGGTTCTGGAAGTTGAAGCCGTTGAGCTTGTCGCAGGCTTGCTTGGCGTCCATCACGTCCTCATAGACGACGAATGCGGTGCCCTTGGTGTTGTTCGCAATGCCCTGGCGGATTTGGCTGCGACGTAGATGTCAGTATCGGTGAAGTTGTGGAGCGCGGGCGACTCTTGTGACGTCGGTCGGGAGAGACTGCATACCGAACAGGGCCGAACTTGCCGAACAGGTCGAAGAGCTCTTCCGGGGATACGTTGTAGCTGGGAGCGCAGTCAGCACGGCGATGGCGTCGGGTCGATGGGGCGACGAGGCGAGACGTACCTCAGGTTCTTTACGAAGAGAGCTCTGTGCAGATATCGCGTTAGCAGGCAAGTCATGTACAGCTTCGTGGCGCGCCGAATGCGTCACGCCGTGCAGCGAGGCGGCTTACCGGTTGACTTCTGGGGCAAGCTTTCCGGGCCGACTCATAGCTTGGCTAGCAGGTGTAGATTAAGTTGCGGTTTATGCGTGGGAGACTGTGGGACTCCGAAGAGTGAGGTGGTGAATGGAGGAGAATAGCCTAGCGGGGAGGCGCATGTCGATGCCCGGCAAACGCCAAGCGCGGCCAAGTGATTACGTAATTTTTCACCCACGCGGTAACCACGCCCCCGTGCGCGTTGCTGCAGTCACGAGCGCCCGCCTCGACTCTATCAGGCCTACTTCTGCGATTGTGCGACGCGATCGCACGCAGACCAGCTAAAAAGGCAAGAGCCGTCGCGAATAGACGCATCTTGAACCTCCAAAAAACCGGTTGCGGTTCGCGTCCGATGAGCGCGATGCGGATCGGGAATCGCAAGGGGGTGTATTCAAAACCCACGATACGCGTTGGGGGCGTTAAGAGCATCACGTACGTACATACAGCAGGGCACGCGCCCTTGGTCGCCTCACTCTTTGAGGTTCGCGCGAGCGCTGCAATCGCCAAACCGCTCCACCGTCGGTCGCCTGCTTGCGCGCTCCTACACTCGTCTCGAAGCATCGCAGAGGTTCCAGCACGACCGCAGCCCCGCCGCAAGCCAGTCGCGCCCCGCGCTGCGCTCCTAGGACCATCACTCGCGGCTGGCACGGCTTGGAACGGGAGGCGCAACAACGGAGGCACGGCGGCGGCTCTGGCTGGATTGATTGGACAATGGATGCTGAGGCCGGGCAATGCTGAGAAATCAGGCCTTGGGGAGCTAGCTAGTAGATAGGAGCTGTTCTGTTAGCACAACTGATGTCGTAGGCGCCGGAGGCGTGTGCGACAGCGGCCGCCGCGGCGTGCTGAGCTGCGACCAAACAACGGCGCGAGCAGGAGGCAGAACATAGGCCTGCAAAGTCCCGCAGCGTGCGTGTGTGACGTGATTTTGGAGCTTGTGAAGTCCTGTCGGCGCTGCGAGCAGCGGCCGCGGGCGGGCGCAGAGCCTGGGTTTCTGGTGCGCTTGTTGATGCGCCTTTGCTCGTCCTGCGGTGCGGTGCCATCAATCCTCCGCAAGCCGCGCTGCCTCTCTTACACCACCACTTCCGCCGACCTCCCCTCGCCCACCAGCGTTCCCACCACCGCCGACCCCCGCGCATCGCTGCAAGCCGGGCGCACCGCTTCCCTCACCACACCGGGAATGCCCTCCCAGCACCTTCACCGACCGACTGCAGCCCTCGGCGCGCCCTAGCCGGCGGTCTTCTCTTTGCGGACCTCCGAGGTCCTTTCGCACCCGCTCACCCTCTCCCTCTCGCCTCCGTGCTGCTGTCCACACCACAATGAAGCTCTCCAGCTTCAAGCAGCCCGTCTCCGATGCCCCGCTACCGCCGCGCACGCCCTCTCCGATCCTCCGTTTCGTCGAACCTCTTACGCCTACCTGCCCCACCGCATACAAAGATGGTCCATTGTTCCCGAACAGCAGTGCCAGCGGCCTTGTCGAGGCCCTCCAGAACTACGGCTGGTCGGTCAGCAATGCCCACACAGGCAAGCGCGCGAGCTCTGAGAAGGTGCCCAGCGTCAGTGTAAAAGCTGAAAGGGCGGCGCAGTCGTCGCGCCAGACGAACGGCCATGGCAGCCGCTCATCCTCACACGGCTCTCCCATAGATGCGCTGGCCGACATTGCCTCCTCCATGGCGCCGAGTCCACTGCTCGCTACTCCCGCCGCCTTTCCTCACTCCCAGCCCTCTCCACGGACGTCTGCCCGCCCCACTGGTTCGAGCTCACGGCACTCGCACGCCGCTTCGGATGGTCACAACTACCGCTACAATCAGGGCTATACCTATGGTTACGACCACGGCTATGGATGCGATGAGCGCCCGTCCAAACGCGCGCGCTCAGAGGTCGCGCCGTCCGAGCAGTACAATCAAACCACAGCCAGGCCATTCACCAGTTACACCCAGGCTCCTGCTGTTGAGCCGCCCTACAACGTCGAGCAGGGACGTTCGCTATTCCCGGAGCAAGCGGCTTACCCTTCGTTTCCGACCAACAACGATGAAATGGACATCGCACAGGTCCTCCTGGGCCTGAGAAATGGCAGCATAGACAACGGCCGCGGCCCTCGGAGGTCTATAGCGGCTCCTCAGGCTCATTACAGCCAAACTGGGTTGTCCGCTTGGTACGAGATGCCCACGCAAGCTTATCGTCCAGGAGAGACGCAGTATCAAGGGTTCTCCGAGAACCAGTACCGGCCCCGTCCTCATGCAAATTCATTCTCTGCACCCAGACCTGAACCGCTGCTCAACGGGTCAGAAATGAGCGAGGCCAAGTTTGGCCCGTCAAGTTCATCCGCAGTGCAGACGCACACACCGCCTGATGAAACGTACGACCCGTCAACCGCTCACGCTATCCGCGACGACCCTGTCGAACACAAAAAAGGAAAAGGTAACCAGGGATGGCCGAAAGGCAAGCCGAGAGGCCCTCGGAAGAGTACGGCTGGAAAGAAAAGCAAGGCCGCTGCCAGCGCGAACGACGGCATGCTGGTTCCCGTCAGGGAGGGTGGCTCAGATCAGCTGCAATCACCTCAGAGTCTACCTGGTGAACCCGCGGAGCCCCCCGTCCCGGAGAACAAGCCCACAATTGCTCATCCGCGTGCTGCCACATACGACATTTCACAAGCACGTTCAGATGTCGAAACCGCTAGGCGACGCAGCTCTTTCGGTATGTACAGTCCGCCAAGTGCAGAGGAGAGCAAGGTCGGTTTGGGAAGAGCGTCTTCCGTGCCAGCAGAGACGTCCATGACGATCAGGCCGGCGCTGCATTCCGGCAAACTGCAACCAGCTGCACCTGAGGAAGAAGTTACGATATGCGCCGGCTGCCATTTCTCTCGAGGACCGTCTACCGGACAGAAGGACCAGTGGATTGGTTGTAATGGATGCCAGAATTGGTACCATTTTGCTTGCGCGGGGTTCAAGAATGCCAAGGAGGTGAGCAGCGTGGACAAGTATTTCTGCCGCACTTGTAGGCCAAAGTACGGTCCTACGACGTTTGTTCGGAAGTCGAAACGCGCTCAAGCAGGCGTTCGTGTAGACTATGCCGGCCTTAACGAGGGTGTTTTCCGCACATCCGAAGACGAGTACGAACATCACTACATCCAATTGATCAAGGATGGTGCGTTTAACTTCCAGCCGGAGACTTTCCCACGGATGCGCCCGGAGCTCGTCACGGCAGAGAACTTCGAAAAGAGCGGCGGCTTCAAAGAACCTATCGTGATTCCTGCATGTTGGAATACTCGACCGTCTTTTCCTGGAGCTCCAGGAACGACGGCCCACGTCTCAGCTAATTCTCAGCAACAAGCAGGGCCATCGGACGATTTCTACGAAGATGTCGAGTATGAGACAGTCGCCAACGAGGGCCAGGACAGCCTTGACATGGTCATACCTCAAGGATTGACCGTCCGCCGGGTCGCCGAGCTTTACGGTCCCGAGGAAAAAGTCGAAGTTATAGATGTCAAATCCCAAGAAGGTGAAGACAAGAGATGGAACATGAGTAAGTGGGCGGACTATTACGAAGAAGAGGGCGAGAAGCCTGTCCGCAACGTCATCAGCCTCGAAATCTCACACAGCAAACTCGGTCGCCTGATCAGACGGCCGAAGGTCGTTCGCGAACTGGATCTCCAGGATGCAGTGTGGCCGGAAGAGGAGACGGCTCGTGGCGTGTTCCCTAAGGTGCAGTTCTACTGCCTCATGTCCGTCGCAGATTGCTACACAGACTTCCATATCGACTTCGGAGGGTCTTCAGTGTACTATCACATCATCAAGGGCAAGAAAACCTTCTTCTTCATCCCGCCCAAGAAGCAGCACCTCAAGAAGTACGAGGATTGGTGTTTGTCTCAGGCGCAGAACTGGACTTTCCTCGCAGACGAAACGAAGGAGTGCTACCGAGTAGATCTGTCCGAGGGAGACACGATGCTCATCCCGTCCGGTTGGATCCACGCTGTATGGACTCCGGAGAACAGCCTGGTCATCGGTGGCAACTTCCTCACGCGGCTCAACTATGGCATGCAGATCCGCGTCGCCGAAATCGAGAAGAACACCAAGGTGGCTAGGAAGTTCCGCTACCCTCACTTCCAAAAGGTACACTGGTACACCGTCCTCCAGTACCTTCACCGCGATCCTCTGCCACAGTCTGTCATGCAACTCTTCTACGAAGGCAAACAGTTTTCCCGCGAAACTCCGATCTGGATGGAACCCAACAAATTTGGACACAATTCCGACTTGGGCCCGGAGAACTACAATGCGCGATACTATTCACGCAGCGAGCTTGACGGGCTGCCTGACCTCGTCAGCTACATTTTCCGAACGGTCATGATTTCCCAAGGCCGCGTCGAAGGAATCACTGCCGAGGTGCGAAATGCAGTCACCAAGTCTATCCCCAAAATGGCTGGAGATCCTCTGGAGATCATCAAGACTTTCGCCATGTGGGTCGCCTGGAAACGTGGAAACGAAGATATTCCTCAGTGGGCCCATCCGGACGCAATCCTCCCGGAGGTTGGAGATTCAGGTGGAGAGAAGAAGCTCAGCGCGGCCGCGTTGAAAAGAATGGAACGCAAGGCTTTCATCGATGCTTTCCGTCTTCCGGAGCGGGTCTCTGCACGACAGCAAAAGAAGGCGCAGGATGCCGAAAACGAGAACACTGTTGCTGGGAGCCCTTCCAGCCAGCCTGTCAAGCACACCAGCACCCCCAAGACTTCTGTTCTCGGACCTAAGCGTATAGCATGCGATGCGTGCCGGAGGCGCAGGATCAGATGTAAGCACAAGGATGAAGTCTCGGCTCCGAACGCTACTACGCCCAGCAAGCTCGGGGAGAGGCGCCAGAGCGCCCAGATGGTTGCAGTTGTCATCCCCAGCTCCGCCAACGGCATGAATATGAACGGCTCCCCGAGAGTGGATCCTCAGCTCACAGCAGCCCTTGCAACCACTTTCGACGGGCAAGCCCAACAAGAGACTCCGGACGGCAAACGTGGACGGAGTAAGGCTTGCCTGGATTGTCGCAAGAGCAAAGTAAGTAAGACATCTGGCGTTCTGCTATACGGTATAGCTAATATCCTATTCAGCGCCGCTGCATCCACGATGAACATGGCAACATCGATCCGATAAAGGCGCAAGAGGCTCCCATCCCTCGAGGGACCCAGAGCTCTAAGAAGCGGCGCGTCAGCGGGGCTGGAGACGAGGCCGACACTATCAAAAAGTCCAAGAAAGAATCTCGGCCGAGCATCAGTCTGCCGAGTGGTGTTTCTCTGTTCGACCATGATGTCATGCCGAACGGGCAACATCAGCAGGGCACAGAGCCGCAAGCGCAAGGAGCGATGGACGATGTTCACATGTCAGACGCACCCCCAGTGCAACCTGTGGCCGATATTGTCCCAGAGAGCTATCCGACAAACATTGAGATCATCGAGGAACCGGTCGACCAGGTCATGACCAACGGTATCGACCACGTCGAGCCTTCGCCGAAGCAAGCTACAGTCGAGCCCACGCCTGCAAGTGACATTGCACTCCCAACCACGGAAAGCTTCCCGGAGCACGCGGTGACGGCAGAACATCAGCATTCCACGATCAGGCAATCACCGCCTCCGCCGAATCCTGGACAAGCGAACGGCGTGGAACCTTCATCTCCTCTCACAGACCTGGCCAACTCTGCGTCTCCAGAGCATACTCGCCTGAAGCATGAAGTCCAGCCTGTTCCCGTATCGCCGTCCGAGCGTCGTCATTCTTCTCGTGCTTCTCGACCGGTCGACCGCTACTCTACGGTCAGCAGTAGCGGCGGCGGCAGGAATTCACAACCTCCTTCGGCTAGCAAAGGTCGTCCGAAGAGCCGCACACCAGGTTCTATCGTAGGGGCCAAGCAAGACTCCGCCGTTACACCGACCCAGCGGCGGCGAGCGTCGAACGCGAGTGTCGAGATGAATGCAATGGGAAGTGGTGGGAAGAGAAGTGTCAAGAGCGAGGATGTGGAGTCTTCGAAACAAAGAGCGATGAGTGTATCACAAGCGGGTCTACCGGAGGAAGATGAGGCCAGCCTGCGGCTTATCAAGGAGATCATGAGCGAGGAGAGGGGCCTACGGAGAAGGGGAAGTAGGTAAAAAGGGGCCCGGATGTTCGGGAGGAAAAAAACTTGCAAGAATACGGAAAGAAGTGTCAGACCTGAGCAGCGGAAAATATGAGTTTTATTGGGGAATTAGAATGAGGTAAGCTGCCTATCTCTTTGATTCAAGATCATTTCTCGCCGGTGGGCACAGAAATTCGGCGGCGAAATGGAAAAATGGCGAAATCACCGGCGTTCTTTTTGGGTTATCGGGGCGGTGTTACGGTCTTTGTCGGGCGGTTTTCTGCGAATATTCTCGAGCTTCGTGTGCCGTTCCAAAGGCACATCCTACCTTTGTTTTCGCTTTTTTCTTTTTTTTTTCGACTTCTGGATCATGATGTCCGTCTATATTTGGCGGATGTAGTTGGAACGAGGCGCAAGCACTTCTGACAATTCGCTGTTCCTTCCTGTATTGAAGAGACATTCCCTTCTGTTCAAAGAGCCCCGACGTACGAGGGCGGGTGGGTGGCGGTAGCGCAGTGGTACTTCTTAATACCCCACGCGAGATTACTGGAAATTCAAAATGATTGCTTGAATCGGTTTCCTTGTCTCTCGTTGTTATTGTATCGATACTGTTTGGAGGAATGGACAGTCTGTATGTAGAATTCGTCGATGAAAACTGTAAAGCAGCAGGGCTCGCAAACAAGCGGCCGGGCTGAGTAGGAGTCCACACATAGTGGAGGTCAAGAAAATTCGAAAGGAGTTGGATCAAGGCGTGGTTTGGAAAGAACTGTGATGCATGGTATATAAACACCGTACGTGCGCACTTTCCGTTTTGAGACTTAAGGCGCATGCAACGGTAAATCACCGGCTGGGCTCCCGCAGCCGCGGTCGTGGGGACGGGACCTATGCAAGGATTGCAGCGAGCTCGGAACTAGTGCATGACGACAGGAATTCGAAAATTGTGCTGGGTGGCTGACGAAGGTCAATTGAAGCTCACAGATCCAAGGATAGAAACAATTCGTATATACGAAGGCGCTGTCCCCCGCGAAGTTTGCTATCCGCAAGCGTGTGTAGCGGCGCACGGCCCTGAGCTACCTATCGATACGCGCTGGAGCAAGCCTTCTAACCAGGACAGCTGGCGCCACAGGAGACTGCAATCCCCATGGGCGACTTCACCTCCGACATTGCCGTCAAGCATGCTTTTCCGGGCGAATTCATAATACGACACACCCTAGACGTTTCGCCTTCTGTTGCCTCAATCGCAAAGGACATTCGCAACGTGGTCATTTCAGCCGTCGTCGCGTGGAGCATCGTCAGCATCGTCTCTTCCATCAACGCGCGTCGCACCCCGCCATCTTAGAGCCCAGTGCGTTGATCCGAGCTCCGCATGTCCAGAAGAAGCAGGCTAACGTCATGGCAGTTCCTAACCACCCAGGCCCACCGCCATAGCAGGTAGCCGACCTATCTCGACTCTGTACATAGCCGGCTCTGCATAGCGCAATGCACGTCTCACGCCAACTCCAGTCGCTGGCATGGGCGGCGTTCGCCGTGTCTTCAGCGCAAGCGGTGACCGTCATCGAAGGCCTCAGTTTCGGCCACAAAGACACCATCTCGCAGGACCGCGCGACCATCCCAGGCTGGACCGTCTCCGGCGAAGGCCACAACCCGCAGATCCTCTCTGACCGCGTCATCCTGACGCCTCCATATCCCGGGAGTAAGCGTGGTCAAATATGGGCGCAAAGCCCGCTTGATAAGAACGAATTCGTCGCCGAGGTGGACTTTAGAGCTTCGGGGCAGGACAGAGGCAACGGCAACCTGCAGATCTGGCTCACCAACGGCGGAACACCGGCTGGAGGCATCAGCAGTCTCTATACTGCGGGTCCGTTTGACGGCTTGGTGCTGAGCATCGACCAGTATGGTGGACACGGTGGTAAGATTCGAGGATTCCTCAACGACGGCACCAAGTCCTTCAAGGACCATCATAACGTGGATTCCTTGGCGTTCGGCCAATGCGACTATCCCTACCGCAACCGTGGTATCCCGTCGCGCCTCAAAGTCACCCAGACTGGGAACAGCTTCGCGGTGGAGATTGACGACAAGACGTGCTTCTCCACCAACAGGGTATGTGATGCGCATGCAGTGGATTTTGGCTATATCTGACCAACGTCATAGATAAACATCCCAGCAGGCTACAAGTTCGGCGTCTCCGCTGCCTCGGCGGAGAACCCGGATTCCTTTGAGATCTTCAAGTTCACCGTCTCTACTGCCGAAGGGGCCACCCCACCTCCTCCGCCGGTTGAGCAGCAGCAACAACAGCAACAGCAACAGCAACAACAGCAGCAGCAGCAGCAGCAGCAACAGCAGCAACAACAGCCGATTCAGCAACAACAACAGCAACCACCTCAGCAGGCCCCTGCTGGCTCGATCTCATTGGACCAGTTCCACGAACTGAACGGCCGTGTCCAGACGATTAACCAGCGCGTTGATGATATTTACAAACTCCTCCAGGAGATGAAGACGAGGCATGAACAGACCCACAATGAGGTCATGTCTCTCAACAAGAACGGCCCTATCCACGACCACGTTGGAGCCGTCGAGAGCAAGGTGGGCAAGATTGAGGGCATGTTGATAGCGGTGCAGAAGGACTTGGAAGGAAAGGACTACCGTGACCACCTCGCCAAGCTGCAGAACGCACTGAGGGACACTCATGCAGGCCTGCAGGACTCGTTCTCTGATGGTAAGTTTTCCTGCGACTCTATTGGAGCGCTGGCTAATTTCGCACAGCGGTTACGAGACACGCGCCCAAGATGTGGACGTTTGTTTTCTTGATTGTCATCGCGCAGGTCCTGATGTTTGGCGGCTATCTGGTGTATAAGCGACGCCGGGACAGTGCGCCGAAGAAGTACCTGTGAGGCTTTTCGGATGTGGCTGATGGGGAAACGGCGGCTATCTCTTGTGCATGCGGCGCAGTCGCAGACAGGCTCGAGGAATTTACGAGCAGCAGAAAAACGGGTGGCGGATGGGCGGTGAGGGGAGAGCTGGCGTTCGGGAGCAAGGTGGATAAACGAACGTAGATACTTGGAATGCTAGAGATTCTTCACGCAAAGCTGGGGCTGGTGATGGAGTGGGCGTGGGATCTGCGGCAGTGACGCATTGCGAGGAGCCTAAACCGCAGCCTGACTCGAGCCGCGCATTACTTAAGCAACTCAGACCTGACGCTCTCCATCCGCATCCGCATAGCTCTGCCTCCGATCACCACCAACATCACCTGTCGCGAGCGCAATTCGCCATGTCCTTCCTGTAGCCTCTCGGACGCCTCGCGCTTGACTCCCCTTCTCACCCGCTCTCGCCCGACGCGCTCGCCCGCAAAACACCACCCATTCTGTGATCGCAGCTTGTCTGCTAAATTTCTGAAGCGGCGCCCCCACAGCACACGACCCTGCCGTGTCCAAGCAATTGTACGATAAGGTACGCCCCCGGCCGTGTCGTCATCGGCCCAGTTACCCCAATTGACACCCGCTTGCAGCGTCGTGTGCTGCCTGCTGCCGGCTCAAGCTCACCCGATCCATCCGCAATCCGCAGCTTTACCTCCATCGCTGCCGCCAGCCTTCGCTCCTGACGTTGCCGCCACCGCGTCGCCATGTCGCAGTACCCGCCCCCGCCGACCGCCGATCAGCAGCATTATGCGCCCATCTACCCCGCCGCCGCCAGCGCGCAGCTGATCGAGGCCGCCGCTCAAGGACAGCCGCAGCCGCCCGAGGGCTTCAACTTCAGCCCGCCCACGAGCCAGTCGTTATACGCAAAGATCGAACCGAGCTTCACCGACCCCAACCAAAACCAGGGGCCGCCTCACGATGGCGGCTACCCGGGTAACGGAGTGCACGTCGACCAGCAGCATCACCCCATGTCCATGCCGCCGCCTCCCCCACCCCCGGGCGTAGCGAGCGTTGGCCCGGACGGCCAGCCGCAAAAGGCGAATCGGTTACGGAAAGCCTGCGACTCCTGCAGCATACGGAAAGTCAAGTGTGACGAGTCTGGTCCGCCGTGTCGCGCTTGCGCCGCGCTCGATATTCCTTGCACCTTCGACCGTCCGAGCCGTCGGCGAGGCCCCCCGAACCGCCATGCCGAAGCCATCAAGAAGCGCCGCCTCGAGGGCTCTCCGAACAACATGTCTCCGAGCTCACCGTCATCTCCGACGAACGCGGCGCACGCTCTGGCGGCCCTGTCGTCCCATCCTCCCCTGTCTGCAGAGTCGATTGCTCCTCTGGACACCATTGAGCACTTCATCAACGACTACTTCACCTACATCCACCCGCTCTGCCCCTTCCCCCATGAACCGAGCTTCCGTGAATCGTTTAGGAGACGTGAAGATTATAACAACCGACCGTTCCTGGCATTGCTGGCGTCAATGATAGCAGCGCTCGTTTCGTCATTCCCCCGGAAACCCCGCCTCGTGCTGAAGGCCCAGGGCCGGCAGAGCCTGTTTCCGAACCACATGAGCCTCATTGCTCGGTGTCAGCAAGTGTGCGCCGCCGCGAGAGGGCCTGCTCTGCTCGAGCGCGACGATCTGACCGTGTACGATGCGGCAACAAGCTACCTTGTTGGCCTGTCTCACGCCTACATCTTCCGCTGGCGGCCAGCACGCCTCTACTTCGCCGAGGCGCTGTCCATCATAAGAGCACTGGGCCTGCACGACGCGAAGTCCGAGTTCTACAGGCCGCAAGGTAATGCTAACGGCGAGTCGTCTCGAGACGGCGTTCAGCAGCTCGGTCCCGACTACATCACGCTCGAAATGGGAAGGAGGATCTTTTGGACCACGTTTGTCAGTTGGCGGTAAGTGATCGATCCGGGTGCGTACAAAGAAGATATTTTGATTGACCCAGTTCAAGTTCGATGGCGCAATCCGGCTCCATCCACGATGAACTTGTAATTCTGCCAGAAACTCCTGGCAAGCCCTACCCACCGCTTCCCATGGAGGTCGACGACCTCTACATCTACCCCAATCACATCGAGGCCCAGCCCTCCGGTGTCGTCCCTGAGCTCGTCGGCTTCAACGCCAACGTGAAGGTGTACCAGTCGTACACCACGCTCGCGACAACAGAGCTCACCTACGGTATCAACGAGGTCTTCGACTGGGAGAGGCAAAGCAAGGTCCTCGATCAGAGTCTACGGAGTTCCAAGCGTGTCCTGGAGGAGCTGCCGCCGGAGCTATCGGTGTGGCTGGAAGGGTCGCAGGAAAATCAGGCTCCGAACATGTTTGCGCCTGGCCAGGAGCTGCAGGGTAGGGAGCCGCTCATGCTCCTTGCGTTGAACGGCTCGGAGCAGAGCCCGGAGGACAAGCGCAAGACGCAATATGAGATCCAGAAGGCAAACATCTACCTCAGCCAGCTGGCCACGCGGTCGTACATCACGGAGAGATACTTTAACATGCGCGACATCAACAACAACATGAAGGCGCAGAACCAGGAGCAGAGCTCGCCTGCTGTGGGAGCAGCTGGTCTCGACTCGATGCTGCAGCAGGAACCGAGTCCCAACTACGATGCGCTCGATCAGGAGATGACTATGGAAAAGGACAAGATCGTCAAGGACCTGCTGCGGGTGCTGCAGAGCATCAGTCAGGTGCACATGGAGCCGAATGCGGACAGTTTTGTAAGTGTGCAGCATGAGCCCGGAGTGATTGGATCCCTCCGTTGTGCAATTGACACTGAGACTTGGTTCCTGTTTTTTTCACAGACACACAAGGTGCGGCAGATCGTGTCGACGCTGCTCAACGAGCCGCAGGACCGCAAGAGCAGCGTTGCTCTGCAGGCGGAGCAGTACCTGCACCACTTCCTCGAGATCCTGGTTAGGCTCGATCGCGCGAGGCCCACAAACCCGCAGAACCCGGATGCGCCCGAGGATGAGGAGGCAGAGCTGAAGAACTGGGCGGACCTGAGAGAGTACCAAGTCAAGATCGCGCAGGCTGGCGGCGCCTTGTCCCTGCAGGGGAACGCTTGAAGAGTGAAGAGTATGGGATTATGCTTTCTCGAAGGATCTCGTTGTGGCGCTGGTGTCATTTTTTCCCAAAAAACTTCGGCTTTTCTTGTTTGACGGACTTCATGCCATCTGCGCCCCCAATGCACCGGCACAAACCTTTATTGGTAAACCAGTGCAAATGGATTGCGTTTTGATTCATTGTCTTCATGGGCGGGGTATGGCTAAGAGAGAGTATTCTCGCTTTCTCAAAAGGAAAAAAGAGCACGTTGCGCGCGATGGATACAACCTGGTCAAGGTGCTCAGGGGAAAGAGGAGGGAGAAGGGCAGAGAAGAGACAGCCCAGTGAGAGAAGACGGGGAATAAAACAGGAGGGTGGGGGACGGAAAGTGGCAGTTTTGTAGGATAGAGATTGCTCATAAAGTCCCTCTGGCAAAGGGACTGGTCGAGTGGAAGATTCTAAAGGATGTTTATATGGGTTATTGTGTTGCGTGGGTTCAGCCACTTAGAGTTCGTCGTCTCGGGTGACCTGGTGTTGATTGATGCTGCCTTTGGGGATATGATACTGCCACATCTTATGGAGTATACTTTTTAGGGGGGTTCAGAATCACAATTAAACTATTCTTAGAATTGCTTTGGACAAGTGATAGTTATACGTACGGGCACCCATACAGACCATCCGCGCAGCTTTCCCTTCATGCCGCACCACCACCGCGGAAGATCGCCGCAAGCTTCGAAGAGGTCTCTCCCGAACATTTTCCCGGCGCAACCGCACCCCAACAACCCAAGCTCGCCCTTCCCATCTCCCGCCCCCCGCTTGCGAACGAGCATCAATTCCCGCCTCACGACCGTTTCGCAAGGTCTCGCTCGTACATACAACTCAGGCCGTCCGTCCGATACACCGCACACGACGCACACGCGCGCGCGCACAACACGCAGGCGGAAGGGAAATCTCGATAACCGACGAATCACACGGGACAGCCGGAAGAGAACGCGCGGAGAAAGGATACGAAAGGAAAAAGGGTTTTCCGGAGGACTCGATTACGACAGAGAACGACAATGGCGAAGAAGGCGATACAGAAGGACGTGATCGTCAAGCTGATCGTGGGCGCGGGCCAGGCCAGCCCGTCGCCGCCCGTGGGTCCGGCGCTGGGAAGCAAAGGTGTGAAGAGCATGGATTTCTGCAAGGTATGTTTGTTTGTGTGTGTGTGTGTGGAAGAGTGGCTTTCTTTTGGTCGTGTGCATTGCGATTTCACTTGCTTTCCACCTCTCTCGTTTTCCCGCTTCGAGCAGCATTCCTTCGTACACGCACTCTTGCAAGCCAAGCGTGGCTTCACTCGTACCTCTTTCCCCCCCACCCAATCGTATAAAACCGAGAAGAAAAGTCAAAGAAGGGCACAGCAAAACTAACCACCCCCGCCAAAAACAGGAATTCAACGCCCGCACAGCGCACTACAACCCGGGCACCCCCATCCCGGCCCGCGTCACCGTCCGCCCCGACCGCTCCTTCCACTTCGAGATCCGCACGCCGCCGACGGCCTCGCTGCTGCTCGCCGCGGCCGGCGTCAAGCCGGGCAAGAACAACAAGGTGCGCGGCGCGGGCAACACCGCTGGCCCCAAGAACAACACCGAGGGCGCGACGGGCAAGGCCGGCTCGGGCAAGAACGTCGAGGTGCGCGGCAACAGCGGGACCGGCACTGTTGGCACGGTCAGCCTGAAGCACGTGTATGAGATTGCGAAGATTAAGCAGGATGAGGTGAGGTTGCAGGGCATGGATTTGCAGGCCGTGGTGCGGTGCGTTATTGCGCAGGCGGGGAGTATGGGCGTGGTTGTTGTGCCGTGAGTGAGTGGCGCGGGATGTGAGGGAGAGGAAAGATGGGGGGAAAGGGTCGCCGGCTTGGGTTGGGATCTGAATTGGAAGAGCTCTAGGGGTGGGAGGGTGAGTTGCGGGCCTTCCGGGAGCTCTGAGGGAAAAGATGGAGTGTCAATTGAAAAGGGCATTGTGATGTGAGGAGTTTACGGTGAAGGGCTTAAGAAAAGGAACATTCAAGTTTTGTGCTACACCACTCAAGAGGGACGGAGATTATTCTTACGAGGTCCTCAACAATTTCATCGTCAAAGAGAATTGGGGAGCAGTAGAGCAGCTGTAACATCTGTAAGAATACCAATACCATGTATATCCACCTTGCAATTGAGCGCCTGTCAGAGATGAGGAAAAAAGCAGATGCGATTATAGTGCCTTGCACATATGCATTTATCTTCTTTTCCTCTGGTGATACATTAAAGGACATCACTCGGGTCTATAATCTGACCTTAAAGCTTCATACCGTTCCAAAAACACCCGCGCCATCCATCATGATTCGGATTTCCGAAAAGAGCATCCGGAAAACTTTCTCGTCGCCTAATCTCTCTCGTCCTACATAGCTAAAGGAGCCATGACGTTTGCTCCTCCAAAATCGACTTGCATCCCCACAATGGCCTTGTTTCTTCCTCTATGTCTGATTGGTCTCGTGACGAGTACGCCCCAAAACAGCATTCAAACAATCGTCTCCAGCTCCCTCGCGTAGCCCAGCGTGTTCTCAATGACCTGGCCGCTCAGCTGCATGACGTCCTTCTCCTGGCTGAGGTTCTCCTGCTCCTGCTGGGGGAAGTAGATACGGCCGTCCTTGCCAGACCAGCCTCGGCTCTTGGCGAAGTCGATGACGGCACCCTCGCTGTCGAGGAAGAGGAGCGACTTTGCGTCTGTGATGGGGATCGAGGGGTATGCCTTCTCGCTGCAAGAGGCGATTTCGTTACGGATGGTGGCGACGAGGACCTGGGAACACAAAGTCAGCTCACACGGTTTCATCATCACGTCGACAAGGCTGAGCTCACATTCGAGAAGACGCTGAACTCTTCGCTCGGCACCCGCTCGCTCTTAGTCTCGCCCCAGACGCGGTCGTAGCTGCCCTCCATCAAGGCCTGTTCCAGGCGCACGGGGTACTGGATGAACTCGTCGTCCTCGAGGCCCGATGACGAGCCAGCTCCCTGCTGGTGGCGGCTGCTCTGGGCGACCTCGAGGCTCTCGAGCAGGGTGTGGAAGCCGGCGTAGTCGCCCTGGCTCAGCAGCAGCAGCAGGTACAGGCCGGTGATCTTGCTGGCGTTGCTGCCGCGGCGGGGCAGCACGCGCTCGGGCAGCTGGTAGAAGGGCTGCAGGGTGTGGAAGTAGCGGGTGAAGCCGTCGGGGTCCTGCTGCTTGATGCTGATCAGGGCGCCCAGCTCGAGGATCTCGCGCGCGGCCAGCAGGTGGGCGGGCGGCGTCGACGGCGACGGCATCAGCGCGTTGAGCTTGAGCAGCGTCACCTTGGCACGCGACAGCAGCGGCGACGCCGACGCTGGGTTGCTGCGCAGGGCCGTCTGCAGCTGCTGCGTTATGGTCTGGAGCTCCTTGTCTGCCATGGTGGTGCTGGAGGTCGAGGGCGGGTGTGGCGCTGCGGACGAGGACTCGGGCTGCGGCGGGTGTGCAGCGGGCGGCGGCGAGGATTGAGCGGCTGTAGTGACGGCGGAGGGATGGGTGGGCGGGGATGGAGATGGGGCGGCGGGTGGAGTAGGCTGGAGCGGTGGTGGGAGGTTTGGTGGGTGTTGACGACGGTGATGGTGCTGCTGAGCTCCGGGTGCTGGCGCTGTGCTCGGAGCTCTGGGGCCGGCGTTCTGCCGGCGGCCTGATACGTCAGGCACTTGGAAGCTCCGCTCCCAGCCTGTGCACACGGGCTGCTCGAACGTGCGCGGGAAGCTGAAAAAGGCACGATTCATGTTGTGAAAGTGGAGGCACTCCTTGCAACAGCAAACCGCCTGCCAGCCGGGCTCTATAAAGGCCTGCGGCTGACAGGGTCTAGCAGAAACCACGTCTCTGCCGCGCGAGGCGACGAGCCATATGACCACACGACGCCTCGCGATTCCGCGTCGCACGCGGGCCCGCCTGGAAGCGGCTGGTCGTGTGTCTCTAAATCCCCTCCCTCCCTCCCTGGCGCTGCTAGTTACACGGCCGCATATCTTTGCCCGACTAGTCCCGGATCCGCGCTATCTTCCCAGCAGACGTACCTGCGGGTCCTCTCGACGTCTTGATCTCACCACCGCGCCTGCAGCGCCTAGCTCATCCGGCTACCCTTTGATATATCCGAGGCAGCGAGAGCTATAGAAGCCGAGTGCTTGCATGAATATGACCGTGGTACGTTCTCGTACGACCGAGTGCAACATTCCTGGGATGCTCTCTTGATCCGGCCATGTTCCCGTTCGTGCGTTCATGTATAACCGTCTTCACGAAACTGTCATGTCTGCTGTAACAGTCACACACTATCTACTTTCACAAGCCACCAACTTGCCTGCAACATTCTTCACTGCTTACTGAAACACGGTGTTGAAAATGCCGCGGAAGTGGTTGGCACTCCCATTTCCAATCGGGGAATTGCTGATTATACCGCGACGCTTCTATTTGACCTCCATTATCGTCCACCCCCCCACTTCGGCTCCATGTCCGACATACTATCAACCTGTATACCTTTGGGTAACACGTAGGGGTAATTACAACAGGGGATTCACATCGTGTTCAAAATGCAGGTGCATAGACGGAAGCCGACTACCCATCGTATGAAAGGTCACTCTTGCGCCAAAAACGTTACTTTTTAAAGCATTATAAAGCCTTAGGAAAAGCAAGGTTTAGACTTGTCTATCGTCTCCATGGTAGCTGAACACGAAGTAATTTAAAGCACGAAAATAGAATAAAGCAACTCAATTTACAGAAAACACATGAACACCATCCGCCTGATCCAAATATAATTCTGACATCATAAGACTTCAGAGCGTTGTGAACTTTTACGAAAATCAAATCCAAGCTTACTGATATCAATAACAAACCTCTAGCTACTGATCAGAGAGAACATATTTCATACACAAGAACCTTGAGCTGCACGGTTTAAGAGATCTAAGTTAGATTCAGCTCTTGCCTCAAAACCCAAAGCCACAGTAGCACTCGAGAGTTTTCTCTCCACACACACCTCACGACAATCACACAAAAGTCAACCCGTCGGCAAACCAAACATTTCATTCAATCATCTAGGAATTCCGCTCTAACCAGAACGTCTTCAGAGTTCTTTTCTTTTTTTTCTTTTCCCCATCCACCCCCCATCCCTCCCCACCATCCATCATCCAACCTACAACCTCTGCAACACCGCCTCCCTCACCTCCCTCGGCGCGCCACCAATCCTATACGCAGCCTTAAGCGCCGTCGCCGCGTCAGCAGCCTGCTGCTCCGTCTGCGCGTGGACGACGCCGATGGGGTGGTCCTTATCAGCCGTCTCGCCCGGGAAAGCCAACTTCGTAAAGCCGACAGCCGGGTCGACGTCGTCCTGGGGGCGTCGGCGGCCGCCGCCCAGCGCCACGACGGCGAGACCAACAGAGCGCGTGTCGACCTCCTCGACGACGCCCTCCTTATCAGCGAAGACGGGCGCCACGACGGGAGCCTTGGGGAGGTAGGTGTCGGGCTGGTCCATGAAGTCCTTGGGCCCGCCGAGCGCCTCGACCATGCGGCCGAAGCGGCTGGCCGCCTCGCCGCTCTTCCAGGCCTGCAGGAGCTTCTCACGAGCCTCTTCGCGCGAGGATGAGATTTTGGCCTCGACGAGCGTCTCCTCGGCGAGGGCGAGGGTGATTTCCCACAGGCGCTCGCTGCGGACGTCGCCCTTGAGGAGCGCCACAGCCTCCTCGACCTCGACGGCGTTGCCGGCGCTGCGGGCGAGCGGGGCGCCCATGTCGGTGATGAGGGCGCGGGTGCGGGTGCCGGCGCCGTTGGCGACGGCGACGATGCTGGCGGCCAGCTCCTGGGCCTGCTCGACGCGGGCCATGAAGGCGCCGTTGCCCGTCTTGACGTCCATGATCAGCACGTCCAGGCCGGCGGCCAGCTTCTTGCCGAGGATGCTGGCGGTGATGAGGTCGACGCTCTCGACCGTGGCCGTGACGTCGCGGATGGCGTACAGCGTCTTGTCGGCGGGGGCGAGGTCTGCCGTCTGGCCGATGATGGCGCAGCCGACCTCGGCCGTGACCTTGCGGAAGAGGTCGGGCGCCGGCGTCGCGACGTAGCCCGGGATGCTCTCCAGCTTGTCCAGCGTGCCGCCCGTGTGGCCCAGCCCGCGGCCGCTGATCATGGGCACGAAGCAGCCCGTGGCGGCGAGCAGCGGTGCTAGCGGCAGCGAGATGAAGTCGCCCACGCCGCCCGTGCTGTGCTTGTCCACGACGGGTCCTGGTACTAGCTCGCGTGGCCACGAGAGCACCTGGCCCGAGTCACGTACCGCGGACGTGAAGGCGATGCGTTCTTCCAGCGTCATGCCCTTCATGTAGACGGCCATGGCGAACGCCGCGATCTGCCCCTCCGACAGCGTCTTGGACGTGATGCCCGCCACGAACCGCTGGATGTCGCTGCTGCTGAGAGCCAGCCCGTCGCGCTTGCGGCGGATCACTTCTTGCGGGAGCCAGGCGTCCATGGTTGGTTACCGTGTGTGTATGTGTGGTTGTCGAATGCTCAGCCTAGCGTCGTATGGTGAGGTCCAGAGGCCGTTATAGTCGTTATCGAGGCTGAAATAGGCGGGGTGGGAGGACGAGGTGTTTAGGTGAGAGAGTGCGGGGAGAAAAGGAGACAGATGTGGGTGTGGAGCTTGGATGCTCCTTTTTCTAATAATGGAGTCACGAAGAGCTCCCGTACGATCGTCCAGGGTTCAAGGTGGCCTGAGATTGCTACGTTTGTTTACCGCCCAGGTCAGCTTGCATGCGGGTACAGCGAACGGGAAGGGGCATCGGATGGCTCTTACTGGAGACGTGAGAGGCAGTGTTGCACCTGTAGCTGCACCCCGTGTTGCAGAGTGAGTCCGTCACTGGCCATTGGCAGCGCCATTGCTTTATGTAGGTCGTCGTCGTATCGCAGCGGAGGTGGCCGGGGGCCGTGCTCTGCCCCGCGGCGGGGAGCTACAGGGCAAGCGCATCCTGCGGATCATCTTCGGGTGCCTCCGGCGCGCTGGCTGGAAGAGGAAGTTGACCAACGACATTTCGAAGTGAATTCAATCTCTTACAGAGGGGTATCGCAGCTGAAGGCTAGCGTGAATTTGTTCTTCGGACGTGTCATGGGCAGCTGAAGCTATCGTCCGGACGAGCATGTAGTATAGTTATTAATTCCACATTTACATCCGGACGATAGCTTCAACTACGTCCATATATGTTTATTTTCATTGAAAAAAATAATAAGAAAAACGGAGGCATACTTACGCTATGTTGCTTTTCCAAGGGGAAAAAAGAAGGGAGGAGAATGCTGAGGCACAGTTATGCCTGGTTACTATTCTTCACTTCAGCCTTCGGCTGCGATACCCCTCTGCAATTGGTTAACTTTTAATGCAATAAAACGTAACCACGTCAGCAGAGCTGAAGGCAATCTTTTTGTGGGCCATGAAATACAGTAGCCTACTCCAAAGTTGAGCAGGACCAGCGACCGCACCATGTCCTGGCACACTCGTACCTGCGAAGATATCGAATTGACCTGGAGCGATGGAATACCAAGTTGTCTTCGCTGCAACTCGTCTGCCTCCCATTTGATTGCCGAGACGATCGAAGCGCCGCCGCCTCCAGCTCCTCCGCCCGCCGTGAAGCGGTCTCAACTGAAGTGTGCTTGGCCACCATGCGTTCCATATACTACATCCTGCTTCGGTGAAAACCAAAACGATCTTACCGCTCCCTCCGCCGATGATGTTGGTGGCTGGATGGACGAAGCCGAAGCGCCACGTCGCGATGAAGGCACTTTACGCGACATCGAATCAAGAGTTTCCGCAGAGTTCGGCTACGACGTTGCTCCTTCCGATCTCTTCTCCAAAGCTGCTCAAATGACGGGGGAAGATACTGCTCCGCGTTCGGCTTTAGGAAAGGACCAAATGACCATATCTCAACATTCAAGCCTCGCTGGCTTGTCGCAACGCAGCATTTACGCAGATCTTTCAGGTACTGATGGTTTTCGCCTCCTTGCTTTGCATGGCACCAATGACTTCAACGATCCAATTCTTTGTTCTTTCGAGCCTGGGCAACTAGGCGACCCTACACTATCGCTCTACGAAGCTGTATCATACACGTGGGCGGATCTTGAGGGAGACAAAAGACTCTGCCATCCAATCTTCATTGGCCCTCAGCTGGATGTTGTTCTGGTGACAAACAACTGTATGTCGGCGTTACGAAGGTATCGGAGCCGACAAAAGAGGCTTCTCTGGATTGATGCGGTATGCATTAATCAGAACAACCCCGTCGAACGGCAACTTCAGGTCAGTCTCATGGGCAAGATCTATTCTAGAGCATCTAGGGTCTTGATCTACCTTGGCGAGGCAAGCGAAAGCACGGGAAAGGCGATGGCTATCATTGCGTGTCAGCAAAGCGGCATTGAAGGGGGGAAGGAGTGCTTACAAGAACTCTCCGAGAGGGCTTACTTCCATCGAACTTGGATCATTCAAGAGGTTGCATTGGCTTTGAAAGCCATTGCTACCTGTGGTGGGACAACGGTTCACTGGGCAGACTTGTGCTCCGCCTTCCGGACGTACGGCATAGAGCTCAACTGGATCACTCACTTCTCTGTTCCGGCACACCACCGGCGCAAACCCCCGAACCTTTTTGAACTCTTACGGGACACGAGAGACTCCTTGTGCTCTGATCCTCGCGATAAAGTCTTCGGAGTTATCGGTTTAGTCGAGGACGATGAGGCAAGATTGCTCCCCGTCGACTACGCTCTGTCCTTCCAACAGCTCTATACAGGCTTGGCAGCATACTGGATTGATAAATCCCATGACATTCGATTCCTGAGCATTGTAAACACACAGCGAAATGCTTTTCTTGGCTTACCATCCTGGGTTCCGGATTGGAGCTGTACCGCGATTCGTGCCCCGAATCCTGAACCTTTGGAAATATCAATCAACATGGTTGATCGTTACAGCTCTCGGTATTTGAATTCCTTGGATATTCAATCTCTGATCATCTGGGAATCTAAAGATCAAAATACTGAATCAGAACCGATGGTTTCTGACTCAGGGGCCTTGATTCTTCGTGCGGGTTTCCTCTTCCGATACTCGCAAGGCTGCCTCAGCATCCCCACGTGGCACAAAGAGGGCCCGGTTGGTAACGTACATATCAAGGATCCTGCGAGTTGGCTCAGTAAAACAAGTCAGCTCGAGATTTGGGTAGTTCCGGCTTGGAACTTGAAAGTCATCTTGTTGGAAAGACTTATCCCCGACGCCTTCGTTTTCTCATTACGAACTACACTTTGTTCCATTTCACTAGAAACATTCACCGGGGTACCCACAGATCATTCTATCATGGTGTTAAATATGAGTGCAGCCATGTCGCGTCTTATTAACGACTGGATGATCGAGATCGCGGTTCGCAAGCTCTTCCTATGGGCAAATATGAAGGAAACATTTGAATCACTTCCCGATGAAACCTTAGGACTTCTCCAATACAGCATAGATCAGCACACTCTGGAAAAAGTCCAAATCGCGATTCAACAAGGGTCCAAGAGGGTTTCTTGTGACAAAACTCCTCTCCAAACGATGAAGGAAATGCGTACGCATATGCTAAAATCTGCCAATCAAGAGGACCTTCGCATGTTTTTGGAAAAATGTCAGCCATTGCAAAAAGAAAAATTTCTCCTCCGTCTCGTCAGCAGTAAGACATTACGTACCAGTTTAGAGGCTGTTTTGGATACGCGGGTGCAAAGTCTCCAGGACAATCCTCAGGAACTGATTACGAGCTGGACTCAAAATTTCACTGAATGGGAAAATTCACTCATGCAGTACGGGCCATTCCTGGACACATTCAATTACCTTCATGAAATAGGATCCGACCCAATGTTCGCAGTTAGTCGATCAGTCTTGATTTCCCTGTCTATCGGGGCGTACTTTTTGAAGTCTACACTAGGCATTGAAATCAATGAAGAGAAGCTTCATATGGCTTCAGTAGTGTATGGAGCCTATCAATTGATAGAAAAGACATCGATTGACGAAAGCCTTCCATGGGAGTGGAATCGAGAGAGGTTTTGGATCTGCATGCTCTCGTTCCAATTGATCTTGCGGATACGGGAGATTTTGCAAGATTGGCAAATTTACTGGCATATTTGGTCCTCTGCTGAGAACTTGCAACAGATTGCGATTGTTTAGTTCGAGTAGCCTAGCAGCTTATAGCCCTCAAACTTCAACATGGCCTTCTCATTTCATTTAGTCTCATTCTGTTCGCAGGATTAAGTATCAAAAGAATATATCCTTTAGTCTACGACACGACAAGTCCTACGAGGTGAGAGAGCTAGCCGCAATAGCTTAGAAAGAGCTGAAATCTCGCTGAGTGTAGTGGCCGCAGAGCAGCCAGCAATAATTTGACCTTTTGTGGGGAGTTGAAGCTATCGTTCGGACATAAATGTCGAATTGAAAGTTACACATTCATGTCCGGACAATCGCTTCAACTACCCCTCGGTATCAATATCACTTTGCATGCAATAGAAGCATCAGATTTAAAAGACAACGACTAGATACCATCCTCTATCCAACCGAGACACTGCTCGTTCGAACATTACCAAGGCAAGAAAGAATGGCCTACAGCATCCGCCTTCGAAATCCAATCGGCTAAGCTTATTAACGGGTGTTAAACTGCTCGACCAATGATAAGCTTTGACAAGAACTTAAAGAGGTGGAAGCGAAGATGGGAGCGGATCTCTAGAGCGGAGGAGACCAATACCATTTCCAAGAGAGAGCCAAATCCTCGAAATCAAAGAATCGAATTTGTAGCCAACCTTGCCAACCCCCC
>JAJMYN010000107.1:0-71301 GCA_023087525.1 Lasiodiplodia sp. KE8368
CCCCCCCCCCCCGGAAGTGACATACCAGGACCGACTAGAATGATCACAGTTCAACAATCTCGGCTTGGGGCGGCGCAGATTTCTGCCTCCAGAATCTAGCTGAAGAGGACGACCAACCATTCGAGTGGCTTTTATTCCCAACGCCTTCTATGGATCCCTACACTCATGACACGCCCGCAGCTCAATCTGCAGGTGACATTTTGCATGTCACTTCTCTTCCCACCACCTGAGCTCGGAACACATGTGCCAACCTCTCGTCCATAGCTACTTCCATCCACCATCGCCAATATAAGCATTCCCACTCCTCGCCCTTCCTCGGATTGCAAAGCAGTAAGCACCTTTAGGAATATATGTCCTGAAGCTGGACTTTTGGGAACTGGCCTGCTCCTTCTCCTCCTTTCCGGCTTATTTGCCTGAGTCCGGCTTCTCCTTCGCGGGTAAAGAACCTTACAGTACATATAGCATTAGGATGAGGTTAGCCATCATTTGCGCTTGATGGTAAATTCCGGCAACATCCCGAAAAATGCTTTCCCATTACTAAGGATATGTTGGCTGACCATGCCGACAGGCAGACTTTGTGACAGAGAAGAGAAGAACCCAGTTAGTTCGCAAAGAGGACAAAGAAGTCGGAAGATTGTTGAGGCGGGATGGTATTATTTCCGGATATCCCATGCAAAGATGAGCAGAGGACGGATCGCAACTTCTATAGCGCCGTATTTGGACTACGCATAATGCACATGGCAAATGACAATTCTGCTCAGTGCACATGTCAAACCCAAATCATCATTCATTACATTTCCATACATCCGTCACTGTATTGTACAGCCAATCGCTCCACTAGATCAAACCTTCAAGTTAAGGTCACTCTCCCTATTTCCCCACGCATTCTCCTTCGCCTTGGAGGCGTTCTCGCTCTGCTCGCTCAACGACGGCAGACCGACGCGGGGGTTAATCCAATCGAAAACGGCTGTGTTCCACAGAAGACTGTTCTCCGGCTTGAGCACCCAATGGTTCTCATCCGGGAAAGTCAAGAACGCACTCTCGACGCCGCGGCCTTGCAGGACGTTGAACGCGGCCAGGCCCTCGGCAATGGTGAGGCGGTAGTCAAGCTCGTTGTGGATGATCAGGTGCGGCGTCGCCCACTTGTCCGTGTGTGCCGACGGGTCCCACTCCAGCCACGACTCGCGGTTCTCCCAGAACTTGCCCTCCAGGTCGTGCTCCGGGAACCACTGCTCCTCCGAAGCCAGCTGCGCAGCCATGCTGAACACACCATCGTGCGTGACGAGCGCCTTGAACTTGCGGCCCAGGTCGTGGCCCTGGATCCAGTTGGTCATGTAGCCGCCATACGAGGCGCCAAGCTCGACCGCACGGTCAGTGTCAACGTACTTGAGATTGTTCTCAATATAAGTAAAGCCGTTGACAATATCTTCATAAGGGAGACCGCCCCATTCGCCCTGGATGGCATCGGTAAGAGCCTTGCCATAGCCGGTCGATCCAGTAGGGTTCGGTGCAACCACGACGTAGCCCTGCTCAGCGAACACAGCGGGATTCCACCTGGTGCTCCAGCTATCTTCCCATGCGCCCTGCGGACCACCGTGAATAAGGTATGCAAGCGGCCAGGTCGAGTTGGCGGTGAAGTTAGAAGGAACAATGACCCAGGCGTGGATCTTGGTGCCGTTGGCAGCACCAGGGTACCAAATCTCTGAGACCTGGTCACGAGACAGACCGAAAAGCGCACCATTCTTTGTGTTAGAGGAGATCTGAACAGGCTTCTCACCGGGGGTCAGGAGGAAGTAGACGGAGTTGTCGATAAGGTTGTTGCCGGAAATGAAAACATCGCCAGTCTCCAAAGCGTGCGCATCAGAGACCGCACCATCATTGAAGATGAGAGTAGGCTCCTTGCTGCTGGTGGCGTTACCGCTGGGAGTGGGCAGAGAGTACAAGCTAACGCGGCCGATGTTCTCAGCGGTGAGGTAGAGAGTCTTGCCATCAGCAGACCAGGCCACAGCAGACGGGCTGCGGTCCCAAGAGCCAGTGTTATCGGCAGTGGGAAGAGCATTCACGGCGACAGCCTTAGAGACATCGGAAACGACAAACAGCTGCAGCTTGTCGGACTCGTACTGAATCTCCCTCATACGGAGGAAAGCCAGAGACTTGCCATCGGGGGAGAACACAGGAGAAGTGCTCTGGCCTTCAAAGCCGGTAGTTTCGACCTGGATGGGAGCAGGCGCAGTCGACTCAGTGAAGGTCGACAGGGGAACGTAGTAAACATTGATCTTGGTCCAGATAGAAGGGTTAAGCTCAGGGTCCTTGGCAACAAAAGCCAGTCCACTGCTGCTAACGTCGAAGTTGTCGGTGCCACCGAAAGGAGGTACAGGGCTCTCGAGCTTGGTACCCTTCAGAGCGTTGACAAGGGAAGACAAGCTGTACTGTTCGCCGTCCTTGGCCAAAGTACCGTACCAAACGGCATTGCGGTTGGGAGTAAGGTACGTGTCCCAGTGACGAACGAAGGTGGCCTCGTAGTACCTGCCAGTGGAAGGGACGGAGGCAGCCTTCTCGGAGTTGTAGATAGTGCCATCCGGCTTAGCGAGGGCAGTAATGGCAAATGCAAACTTGCCATCGCCGAGGGAAGCGACCTTAACGCCGCTTGCAGAGCCATCAATGTTGCCAGCCGTGTAGTTGCTATATCAAGATCAGCATCATGCAAATAGAACATTATTATTCTCAACAATGATGTCAATAGTCCCAACTAAACAGGAAAACACTGAAACTTCCACTAACCTGTTCGCAAAGTCATCATACGGACCAACCAACACATCGGTAGTGCCATTAGCGCCGGGAAGCAAGAGCAGGATGTTGTCGCCGTCCAGCCAAGTGGGCTCGGAGGCGTCGCCGTTGTCGGTGACAACGGTGCTCTCGCCCGAAGCGACGTCGAGCACGCGCACCTCGGCGGTCGAGGACTGATCGGCAAACGAATAGGTCGAGACGGTGTACAGCACCTTTGAGGCGTCGGCATTGGGCACACCGGCCGAGCGGCGCGGGGCGCTCAGCAGCACCTCAGGCGTGAATTTGGCGGCCTTGATCGTCATGGCCAACAGCGCAACCAGCAGGGCGAGATAGGTCGGGAGGAGGCCTGCGCGCGCCATGGTTCAGGTTCAGCGTCTCTCGCGGTGCAGGCGGTGACGTGGGCAAGCTGTTGACCGCTTGCTGCAGGAAAAGTGCAGCTAAGGGACTAAGGAGGGGAAAGCGAAGGCGGGTGCAAGAGGAAACATTGGACAAAGCAAGGCACCGGCGATATATAGTCGGCCTCACGATCTGCTTACCTCAATGGCTTGGGAGATGGTTAATCCCGCGGACCAGGGACGTGGGTCCTCAAGTGGAAACAAATAGATAGCAATGCCTGTGCGCCGGGGCTTACCTGGTTGTGGCAGCTGCTGTGTCGGTGGGCAATGTAACGGTGCTTGCGGGCTGCGGAGAAATCCTGCCGGGGCCGGGGAGCTGTCAAAAAAAGCCCTACGGGAGAGTGCCAAGCCAGATCGTGCTTTTCGATAAGCCGTGCGTTGCGAAGGCCAAGGCTCTGGCGATGAGGAGAGGGTGATATGAGCGGCGCGGTGATATACAGGTCCCGGTGCTGGAAAGGGAAGGTGCATTGCCCGACACGAGTGCTCCCCGCTCGCGAGCATGGCGTGCCTGCTGTAGTCGTTGCCGGCCGCCCCGAGCCTGCAGCTTCCTGCGAATCCTTCGCGGGGGCCTAGATTGTCAAACCGGCTGGAGACCTCTCGAGTCGTTGTACGACTGTTGGCATCCTTCGAGAGACGATCCTATGACGACGTCGAGGCGAGCTCCGGCGTTAGGAGAGCAGACGATGCTGGCCATGAGTATCGTCAGCGGGCTTGGCGACGGGGGCAAAGGCGTGCTAGCGCAGCTGGCCGTCGGCCAAGCTCCATCTTGACCCGCCGCTCCGCCTTCGCTAAGCGGTCAAGCTCTCCTGCCGTGGCCTTCATGGATGCAATATTCGTCATTGTTGGCGTGGTCGCGGTCATCGCAGGGCCTCGCTGCAGCGGATGCAGCTGCACAACATTCTCGAAGCAGAAGCAGCACGGCTAGGCCCGGCGTCCCCCGGACTCTTGTCAGGTACCGCCGCGTTCAGCCGACGACACGGGTCTTAATTGACAATCCCGACCCATGTCCGGGAAAACCTCTTTGAGATTGAAGGTCGCCCGCAGCGTGACTCGGCCTCCGCGGGCTTGTCACTGACAGGGGACACAGGTTGGGCACGACGGCTATCTGCATCCACTGTCGTAGACATTGTTTCACTGCCGTGCGACTCGACCATCAAAATGGATTAGATTTTATAAAATGCAGCCCCCAGAGGACCAGTCTTCAGCAAAGAAAGCTTGTTCCAGACCAACTCTGCATCGAAGACCAAAGCAACAAGAATAGAAATGCACCAATTACCAACGCATCGTGCCTGACGCCTGCCCGGGTATCAAAACAGCGCACCGCAACCACCATCAGATTTAGTCGTCGACGCCATCGTCGCCCGGCAGCTCCGCAATCACGTCCTCTACGATTTGGATCAGCTCGTCCACGTCCGGTCGCTCTGACGGCTCGACTCTCAGGCATTTCCTCACAACCTCCTTGACTGGGTCGCTGATGCTGCCTTCCTCCCGCGCTACCGCCGACCCAACAGCCTGCTTCTGCCTGCCGTGCTCCTGCGCAGAGCTCTCGTCCGGGAAACGCCAGTCGCCACCAAGCACGCAGAGGCTCAGGCTGCCACCAGTCTCCTCGGAGCGCGCTTCGAAAGGTGACTTGCCAACAAGACATGCGTAGAGAGTGCAGCCCAGAGACCAAATGTCAACCTTGGTGTCGATCGCTGTATCCGTCTTCACGTCGAACAGCTCCGGGGCCCGATATGGCATGGTGCTGTGCTCGGCCGCCGTATCTTGCACTTGAAGGGCTAACGAGCGCGAAGTAATTTGGATGGGCGATGGTGCAAGCGAGCCCAAGTCCATGAGAATTGGCGTCTTGCCGTCGTCCGCAATCATAATGTTGCCTTGTCTATAATCAGTGAAGTTCCTCCAATGAGATTGCCCAGTGTGCTCACCTGGCTTGATATCCCTGTGCGCGTACGCGCGTTGCTGTCCCGGCGCAACGCCGTCCTGGGCTGCCGTGACTTCGTCATCCATCAGAGGCTCCGCCGCCTCGTCCCCAGCCTCATCCGCAGCCTCCGCATCAGCCCGAGCAGCTTGCTGTCTCACCCTCTTCGCCTTTGATTGGCTCGCCGCTCCACCAGGCGCTCCCTTGACCTTATACTGATGCATGGCCTTTAGCGCCTTGCACACACCGAGGAACAGGATCATCAACCTGCGCTCCGGGAAATTGGTATGATTGACGAGGTTTGCATTGATCATGTCCTGCAAGTTGCCTCTCCGGTAGTACGGAAGCAGGATGTACACCGTCTTCGCGCCTGGGTCCGATTTATCTGACGCGATGCTGTGGTCTATGCAGTGAATGATGTTGGGATGCGGCGAGAATAGGCTGTACGCCTCGACTTCTTTGAGCGCCTGCGACACCGACTCCTGGCCAAAGGGACACCGTATCTTCTTGAGCGCGTACAGGTTCGCGCCCGACCCGTCCTGAACGAGGTAGACATAAGAGAAGCCGCCCTGCACGAACAATTACTTGGTCAGCCGTGTGCGCATCCTCGCCGAGGAGGCGCTGGACGGTTTGGACGCACCTCGCCGAGAAGGCGCAAGATCTTGAAACTGCGGCCGTTGATTTTAAGTTGCGGCGTGCCGGGAAAGCATGACATGCAATTGGTCAAGGAATAGAGGAGGTCGAGGAAGTATGAGCCTAATGACGACATGCTGAAGCGTGAGGCGACGCCGTCCGGATAGGAAGCGTCTCGGAAGGACGAGTGGTGGTCGGGGAAGTCGGGGTGGTAACCGCTACGGGCGATGCGCGATAGCTCCAGCTTGACTGATTGCGAGAGTGGTGGGTATCCTGGCTAGTGGTGCAAATGCCTCTTGGTGGGCAGAGGGAGGGAAGGTGCGGATTGTGTAAACGTGGAAAGAAGTTGGAGCTGTTGTTGCTGCTGCGCCTGCTGTGGCTTACGACAGGGCGAGCTTGGGCCGGATGTCCGGCCGCCTGACTGCCTGAGGCACCAAGTCGGGCACGTGCTGGACCAACATACTTTCACGCCTTCCCAGATGGGCAACTAAAGCATGACTGCACACTGTATATGTAAACAGGGCATATAGACGATGGCTTTAAACACTTCGACGTTATTGTAATACCAAGTGAACTTTCCTTGGATTTGTTATGCTGTCGTCAACGTTATGCGGAGGACCATGCGACCCCCATCTTTAATCTCTTGGATTCCAACCGCAGTGCCTTATTCGGCTCGAGGCGTTCCTACGGCTAACAATTCACACCGTCTAACTGGTTGCTAAGCATGTTCAATGACGCTTCCCGAGTTCCGATATCGGACCTTCCGTATGTGGCACTACTCCTCCAACACCGACATAAATACCCCGCCAAGTTGCCTGGGTCTTTCGTAGGACAGCGCACTTCTCGAAGCTGGGCTCCCGCTCATCATGACTGTAAACCAAGTTCAGAGAAAAGACCATTGGTCCGCAAAGGTTGGCATTCCCGAACAGATCATAGCATAGTAGCTTGACGGCTTGGGTTTTGTTCCCTCCACAGATGCGAGCAGTTCAGCATTCCCCAATAACGCGGGCCACGACTAACGATTTCCACTCACTCAGGAATACAAGACTTCCGCCTCCTTCGTGCCCCAGCTCACCACCACCGTCCTCTCCTACCTCTCCCCTGAGCCGACTGACCACATCCTCGACATCGGCTGCGGCGATGGACCGCTCACCGAGCACATCGCCTCGCTCGTCCCGCAAGGATCGGTGCTCGGACTCGACGCCTCCCCTTCCATGATCAAGACCGCGCAAGAAGAACACTCCTCCCTTCCCAACATCTCCTTCCAAGTCGCCGACTGCGTAAGCTTTCTTGCCCCCCTCCAAACATCTGCGAATTTACTGACGCAAACCAAAAGGCCGACCTCCCCACCTCGGCCCCGGACCTCTTCGCATCCGCGCGCACGGCGCAGCCGCGCTTCACCAAAATCTTCTCCAACGCCGCGTTCCACTGGATCCTCCGCAACCCGCACAGCCGGACCAACCCCACTGTCTTCGGCCACCTCTGCACGCTCCTCCAGCCCGGCGGCAGGCTCGTGCTCGAGGCGGGCGGGGCAGGCAATGTGGCCGAGGTGTACACGGCGCTGACGGCGGCCCTCGTCACGCACGGCGGCGTCGCGTCCGTGGCCGCCGCGCGCGCCGCCAGCCCGTGGTATTTTGCCGACGAAGGCTGGATGCGGGACGCGCTCACCGAGGCCGGGTTCGAGGTCGAGCGGGTGGAGAAGGAGTATCGGCCGACGCGGTTGACGACGGACGAAGGCGGCGGCGTGGAGGGGTGGGTGCGGTTGTTTGGGAAGCAATTTTTGGAGGCGGTGCAGGGGGCGGATGAACAGGAGAGGGAGAAGAGGAGGGAGGACGTGGTGAAGTGGGTGGTTGAGGCGATGAGGAGCAGTTGCGAGAGAGAGGATGGGAGTTGGTGGTTGGGGTATGTAAGGCTGAGGGCAGTGGCTAGGAAGCCGAGTGCTGCTTGAATTATTCTAGTCGTACTCGTTCCAAATGGGAGATTAGGCTGTTTGTTGCTCCGGCAAACGGCAATGATATGGATTCTCTCAAGTGTCGGCTGCTGCTGCGGCGGCCGCCTTCTTTCGCCTCATTAGCTCACTCAGCGGCACTTCGTCATCGTCGTAAAACTCGGCGTCTTCATCCACACCAAAGTCCCTCAGCCTCTCTCCTTCCGAGTTTCTCCACGCCTCCTCTCCAGACTCCTCGTCACTGCCGCCCTCGCCCTCGCTCGGCGTCTCATCGGGATCGAAGCTGCCATCTTGTTCGGCGGCATTGTTTGCGGTGCGCTTGTGGAAGGGGCGCCTGCGCTGCAGTCCCGTGGCTTGCCAGCGCTTGAGGTCTTCTTCTTGGCGCTTCTTGAAGTCTGCCATGGCTTGCTGGTCATCGAAGTCCGGAACCTTGTGGGTGAATGCATCTTCGGCGTTGAATTGGCGCCTAGGGCGTGGCATGCGGTCTGGGTCGGGAGGAGGCCAGGTAACAGACAGATCTAGAAGCTAGCATGAGTTCCGGCTCTACGTTGGCAACCAAAATGTGGGCATTTACCTTCAAAGCCGTTGACCTCGAAGCTGAGGCCCGTTTCGTTCGGCGGAGTTGAGGCAAATGGCCAGAACCAGGCCAGGAACTGTGATTCAACGTCAGTTTCGGGAGGGGAAAGGAGTTTGAGTAATCGCACGTTGCTAGTGCCCATGGCCTGTGCCATATTGGCGAAGATGCCGATATCGTACGGAAACTCCTGCTTCTTTATCCTGATCCTCTTCCCGTCGGGCCCGTCCAGCATGCCACCCAGATACCTTGCGCGGTTCAGCAGCGTCTCGTGCCTCTCAATCTCCCAGCTCTCGATTGTGGTGATGTTCTGGGCGAACATTTGGCCGAAGCGCAGTGTCATGATGCCGACGCCAAAGAGACTAAGCGAGTTGACGATGATCAGAATGAAGAGATGGGAGAGCTGGGGAGCGGTTGGGCCGAGGTACTGTCCGTCGGATGAGTAGGAAGCAGGGCAGCTAGGGCAGAAGGCGTAACGCACGCTTGGGAGATGCCTCTTCTGCCAAATTTCGGCGCCGCGGATGTAGAGCAGGTACTCGTTGTAGCACAGAGCGAGGGATGCGTAGACAATGGTGCGCAAGAAGTGCGGATAGGTGGTGTGAGAGACGCAATTTGCTAGCCACGGGCAGTGGTGGTCCATCTTGGGAATGCATCTGCATTTGTTATTAACCTATCTACTTTTGAGCGGTGGCAGGCAGGCAGTACCTTCCGCAGATCTTGCAGTGGTGGGTGCGCGGCGGCTTGGGAGCATCGCATTTGCTGCACCAGCGCGGGCGTACGGTAGGCGCGTCCTCATCCTTCGCTTTCGCCGGTGTGTCCTCTCCATGCACTCTTATGGGCGGCGGCACCCAGTCCTTCGGAACGCGACCCGCATCAGTCAAGCAGGCACGGACGAAGCTGATGACCATGCCGGCGAGAAGAAGGTTAAACTTTATGGCCTGGTGCTTCTCTAAAGGGTGCGGGTCGAGGTGGGGATACAGCAGCTGCGACGAGTAGCCACATAGGGCGATGAGGAAGAGGATGGTAGGAACAGCGAGCGACGACGCCGTAAGGAAGGCCATTGCGGGCTGGTGGACGAGTGTGAAAGTGTCTGGCGGAAAGTCTACGCGTAGATTAGCGGCGATCCATGGACATCTGCAACGGCCGTTGTGGCAGGCGTGTTGCGCGCAGGTGGACGGAGAGCTGAAGCTGTGGGGAGACGTGCGCCATGACGCGCAGCCTCCGCTCGCTTGCCAATCCGACATCAATCAACACCTCCTCCGCCTCCGCCGTTCCCTCGCAACACTCCTCTCCTTTTCTCTGCGAAACAAAATAACATGAGCCGCCACAATGAATCCGATCCTTGGTGGGCACCTCTCTCACTTGCGTGTTCACGAACCTAACTCCAGCTGTAGAATCATTCCTCTCGCTTCTCATCCCGGCCGTCATTCTGCTCCACCTGGCGTGGGCCCCTTACACCAAAGTCGAAGAATCATTCAACGTCCAGGCCGTCCATGACATCCTCGTCCATGGTATTCCCACTGAAAATGCCTCCGAATTTCTTGCTCAGCACTATGACCACGTTTCCTTTCCTGGCTCCGTTCCCCGCACCTTCTCTGGCGCATTGGTGCTTGCCGGCTTGTCCAGACCATTTGTGCCGTGGCTGAGCTCGCCTCCCCAGGTGCAATTGCTCGGTAAATGCCCAGGACCCTGTCCTACTTCCTATGCTGAATCCGACTAGTCCGTGCAATCCTGGGCCTGCTCAATGCCTTTGCCTTACTTTCCTTTCGCAGGGTCGTGTGGAAAGTCTTTGGCAAAGCTGCCAGCAACTGGTTCGTCTTGTTCCAGGCAACCCAGTTCCATCTGATGTTCTACGCATCTCGCACTCTGCCAAACATGTTTGCTTTCGCCATGAGTGGGTTCCTGCCTCTTTTGTACCGCCTCCTTCTAACCGTACCCAGGCACATTCGCATTAAGCTTCTATCTGAAGTCGCTCGCCAACCCTAACTGGCTCTTATCTACCAAACAGCTGCGCCTTTGCTTCTACCTTCTTACTATTGCGGGCATAGTCTTCCGCTCCGAGCTGGCCATCCTGCTCGGCTGCCTCGTCCTCCACCAGCTTCTGCAGCGCGTCCCATCCACAGGCCTCCTCCCCTTCCTGCGCTTCGTCGTCCCCTCGGGCATCGCCGGTGCCGTCATCGGCCTGCTCATCACCGTCCCCATCGACACCTTCTTCTGGCGCACCTACCCCAACCCGCTCTGGCCCGAATGGTCCGCCTTCGCATTCAACACGCTTCACGGCCACGCCTCCGACTGGGGCACCTTGCCCTTCCACTACTACTTCCTGTCCGCCTTGCCCAAACTCCTCATGAACCCTCTTACCTACACCATCCTCATCCCCCTCTCCGTCCTCAACGCCGCAACCCGCGGTCCCTGCACCGCGCTGCTTGCCCCCTGCCTCTCCTTCGTCGCCATCTACAGCCTGCTCCCGCACAAGGAGTGGCGCTTCATCATCTACGTCGTCCCTGCCCTGACGGCCTGCGCCGCCGCGAGCGCAGGCTGGATTTCCACGCGCTACACCAAGGCCAGCGCGTACCGCGTAGCAACGTGGGCACTGCTGGCCTCGGTCGCGCTGTCGGCCGCCGCGAGCGCCGCGCTGCTCGCCATCTCCGCCCAGAACTACCCCGGCGGCGCCGCGCTCGTGAGCCTGCACAACCGCGTCGCCATGGACGAATTTTTCAGCAGCGACAGCGCGCCACTTGCCCCACGCATCAGGGTGCACCTCGACAACCTCGCCTGCCAGACCGGCGTCACGCACTTCCTCGAGAAGGGCGGGCCGCGCTTGCTGCACACCTCGTCCGACGGCGAGAAGAAGCCTCAGCGCGACGGCGAGTGGGCCCTGCGCGCCGACGGCGGCATCGATTGGATCCCGTACTCGGACGAAGAAAAGGCCCAGAAGGCGAAGGAGGCGGTGTCGTCGTCCCAGCGCTGGGTCTACGACAAGACCGACGATCCGGACGCCCTGCTCGACCCGGCCTTCTGGGACCGCTTCGACTTCGCCCTGATGGAGCGCCCCGAGAAGGCTATTGGCAAGTGGGAGGTCGTGGACGTCATCTACGGCTTTGGCGGTATCAAGATTGTGCGGCCGGGAGAGGTGCTGGGGAGCGTGTTGGGCGGCATGGAGGAAGGACTGGGGCCGAGGAGTGAGAGTTTGAGGCGCTTGGTTTTGGGCGTGGATGAACGGAAGACTGGGTGGGTATGGGGTGCGTTGGAGGATTGGGTGAGGGAGAAGGTGATGAGGGGTTGGTGGGTGGGTGTCAGGATGGAGCCGAAGATTAGGATCCTGAAGAGGCTACCGGTGGTGTAGTGGGCCCGTTCTTGGTCGATGGCTGGCCTGGATTTCTGGACTTGGTGAATTAACACCGAAACAGTAAGTCCCATGTGATTTTCTCCTTCAATGGGTGATTGAAGCGAATTCTTGGATGTAAACGTAAGTCTTGAAACTACAAATGCATTCAGACGTATAATTCAGCTATACGCGTAAGCAATATAGGACATCTCTAGTGATTGAATTTCGCAACGGGCACTCACCCTGTCGGCTAGTTGATCTCTGCCTCATCACTGATGTACGTATCACTGATCCGCATCAAGCACTGATGAAGCTATTCGGCAGCACGAGCCCCTGACGTAGATAATTGCACCCCAATAACGCTAAAATGGCCTCTAAACCGTTCTTCAAGGCGAAGGCGAAGTAAGCGGTGGAGACATCAGCCAAGAAACCAGTATTATCCGATCTCTTCTTGTCTCTGGTGGTGATTCGAAGGAGTGGTGGGCCGATTCATTCTCCAGCTACGGAGTTTAAATATTGCCATAGGCACCAGCTCCCGATACCATTCATGAAGGCGTGCACCGTGGTTGTACCTCTGCTGGGGTATTTGTCAGCTGCATGTGGGTTTGTGTCTCTGCAGTTCTACGGAATTGCGGTAGCGGACGGTTTTTATAACTTCCAGCTTTCGGGATGAAACCGTCCAACTTTCTTTTCTTAGGTTATGATATAGGTGACCGGTTGTTTAGAATGAGGATCAGTTAAAGGCTACATCTACTGGGATCGAAGATATCAAATAATAATATAGCTCGCATTTGGTGACTTATCCAAGAACAACGGCCCCATCTTCTATGCTTAATGCCCTCCATAATTATTCTGTACTGATGAAGAGAACTTCATTATGCCTTTTTGATGTCTCTGCATGGGTGAACGGATAACTTCTGCTTACAGAAGAGAGAGAAAGAGGCCCTCGCCAGTGAAGTGCTGTTCGCATCCCAGTAGATCTTCCACTATGCGATGTTATAACTTCCGCGAAAGTACCTGTCCACGACGGACACGAAGGGGATGCGATAATTGATATTTAAAGGGAGGTAGTTTGTAGAATATTCATTGTGAAGCCTGACCTGCAGTGCGTCTGCAACCGTGCATCTGACGTTCTATGGAACCACGCCTTTCCAACCACACTAATTAAAGCAAAAGGAGTCTGAACCATCTATAAAACGCCCGTTATCACCGTTTCTAAAGATTCTTCTTCTTCTACAACAATCCAATTAAAATGCCCTGCTAAAAAATGAGCTAAAGAGACATCTTACTCGCTCTTGTACAAGAGCAATAACATCTTTGGAAGACGTCTCGAGCGATATTTTGAGCATAAGCCCGGATTATTTGTCAGCCGATTTGTTGCTAAACAGCACCAGAAAACGATGGTGAGCGGTAGCTTTAACGGCTCATCGGAATTGGCGAAAGACTTCAATAATGATGAAGGTGCATTTCTACGGCGAATTAGTTTTGCAAGATGGATGGAGGGGCTGCTATTGGCTAGTAAAAATAAGAAGCCGGACTACAGAGTAGTAGCCTTTAATGTCTAATGAGACTACGCCATGCGGTGTTGAAAAGTTGTTGTTCCTAGGGTTTAAAGGATATTACCTTCCATGTTGTGTAGGTGATGCTGTGGCATTCCTGCGTACATAGCTGGAAGTACAAGATTGGGTGTGGACAGACTTAAAAAGTATACGGGAATATTCAGATGTGTAACAAGCATGTAGCGTCTTATTCGACATATGTCTAAAGGCAAATACGATGCACCGAACTGTGATGGTATCATGCTGTTTAATTGTTCTTTCGAGATGCTGTTGTTTCTCTGTCATAGAGAAGAGTCCAAATGCCCGCCGAACTCCATGCTTAAAGGACATCAAGACTTTTTTTTGTACATAATGAACATCCATCTCTTAGTCTCATTCCCACGTTATCCTCATCCATCTCAAGCAGGCACATCTTTCACGCTCGCATTCGCACTCCCCACCTCCTTCTCCGCACCCGCGCCCAGTCCGGCTTCTACATCCAACGCACTGCTCGCGGCACCCACCGACGACCTCTTCTCATCCTCTCCTTTACTGCTGACGCCCCTGCTGCTCGCGCCCTTCCTCTCCTTTCTCCTCACCTCGTCGGCCTCCATGTCCGACTGCTGCTCGGCATGGCTCTTAGCCAGCGTCTTCCTCCTGATAAACAGGCTCACCAGCAGGCCCAGTCCGGCAAAACACACGTACACGATCCACATCCTGGCCAGGCTATCCGCAAACGCCTCCCTCGCGACCGTCCGCTGCGCCGGGGGCAACTGGTCCACGAGTTCCGAGTTCGCGCCCGCGCTGCCGCCGGCGAGCTGGCCGGCCAGCTCCGGGCCCAGCGCGCGCGTCAGCACGCCCTGGTGCTTCTGCATCTCGTTCTGGAACACGACGCCGCCGATGACGACGGAGGTGGCCGTGGCCAAGTTGCGCACGAAGCCAAACGTCGCCGTCGCCGTGGCGATGTCGCGCGGGTGCACGTGGGCCTGCAACGCGATCAGCGGGCTTTGGAAGTTCGGGCCCACGCCGATGCCGGCCACGATCTGGTATAGAATGATCTTGGTCCAGGAAGAGTCGGCGTCGATGTCGGTGTAGAGGCCGAAGCCGAGGGTGAGGACGGCGAAGCCAAAAATGATGCAGGGATGGTAGGCTCCCGTTTTCTTTATGACGATACCCGTACTGGCAGAGACGATAGAGAGGGAGAGAGCGAAGGCCAGGAGGTAGACGCCACTCATGATGGGACCAGCACCGCGCACGGCTTGGTAGTAGAGCGGGAGGTAGTAGGTGGCGGAGATGAAAACAAAGCCGTGCAGGAAGCAGGCAGCCAGCGAAGCGAGGTTAGAACGGTTCGAGAAGATGCGCAGTGGCATGATGGGGTAGGTGGCCACCTTCCACTCAAGCACGAGGAAAATTCCGATAGTGACGATTCCGAAGACGATCAGGCAGATGACGGTAGCCGATGACCAGGGGTGCGTGACGCCACCGAACTCAAGGCCGAGCAACAGCATGACAGTGCCGCCAATGACGGTGAGCGAGCCGAGCCAGTCGATAGCACGGAGACCGGCGCCGATGGGGGTGCGTGGGTTGTGTACATCAAGGAAGAAGCAGATGATGACGAAGGCGACGCCGTCGAGAGGCAGGTTGATATAGAAGCACCACCGCCACGATACACGCTGCGTGAGGGCACCGCCGATAACAGGACCGAGGGCAGAGGCCAGCGCCCATACCATGCCGATGATGCCGAAATACTGGCCACGGCTGCGCATGGAGAAGAGGTCGCTGATGACAATGTTGACCAGGATGATCAACCCACCACCGCCAACGCCCTGGATGGCGCGGGCCACGATGAGCATGCCGATGTTGATGGCCAGCGCTGCGATCAGCGAGCCAATGAAGAAAATAATGTTGGCCACGAGCAGGACTGGTTTGCGGCCGAAAATGTCCGAAAGCTTACCCCAGAGCGGCGTCGAGGCGGCAGCGGCGAGGTTGAAGGCTGAGCCGATCCAGGTGTAACCTGCAGCCGACTGGAAGTGAGCGCTGATGGTCGGCAGGGCGGTGGTGATGATGGTGATATCCATTGCAGCGAGGAATACGGCCATCTGAACGAAGCGTTAGTGGATGCTCGCTGCCCAGTGCTCTTTTCTTTTCCCCCTTCTTCTTCCATGCTGCCCTATATTCCTGCGGCCACCGATTTTTCGACCCAAACCTCCCAGCCAAGCTCTTTCGACATAAGATGAAAAAGCATGATACGTACCCCTAGTGCAAACATAATGATAGCAATCTTTGCCTTACTCCTCTCCTTCTCTGGCTCTATTTCAGCCTCCCCAACCTTCTTCTCTTGCAGGGCACCAGCATTTCCTCCTTCCACTGCGGCACCGTCCCGCGGTGCAGTCAAAGTCACGTTCGTAGGCGTAGCGTCGTTGGTGGCCGAAGCACCCATTCCAGCCTCGGCGTTGTGCTCGAGCGCAGCGGTGGATACGGACATGATGAAGATTGGAAAGAAAGAAGAGAATGTGGCGCCTCTCTTTAAATTAGGATCCCTTTATTGGACCCGGCAGTTGTGGGCCGAACGCGGCCGTAGTGGCGCACGGCGCTACGGCGATTAAGAGTCCAGCGAAGCGCGAGGCCGAGAACGGGGGAAAGGCGTGGTAGGCGGGGTGCCTTTCCTTTTCGTCTTCTGCTGAATTCCGAGGGGAGGGGGGACGGTGTTTATCAGTTACGGTGAGCAGCGAAACCAAAGGAGGGAGCAGGCTTCGCGGGTTTCCGTCCGGTCTCGCAAAGGGGAGGGGGGAGGGCAGGTCAGTGACTAGACGAAGGATGGAAAATGGGAGCCATGGGTTTTAGAGGAGCTGCACGCGGCCGAAACGACAGACAACTGCCTTGCGGCGGGAAGTGGGTCTTCGGCGGCAGCCTCCGGGGTTAAGATCGACTGAGGCCGACCTTGATCGCAGACGCAGATCGGCCAGGTCGGGTGATGGCGAATAGACGGCGAGGGGCGTTGTGTTCGGCAACTGGCGTTAGGTAAGTGTAACGCCTAGACTCACCACTTCTCTCTCGTCGTCCACTCGCCCTCGCACCTCGGCCTCGGGCATAGCGAATGCAAAGGCGGAGAGGCGCATGTCTGCGGGTCCACATGGTGAGCCGGGGTCGCTGTCAGGCCTCCTCCCTGCGCCCGCATCTTTCTTCGTCAACAGACAGCGGACTTTCGGCGATAGGGAATCGAGATGCGGCAAGTGGCCGACTCCAACAGGCAAAGTGCCGACCAAACGCAGATCCAGGCGCGCGGCTCGTCGCGTCCCGATCTAGACAAAGGTTCTGCGGCAAGGGGAGGTGGAACAATCTGCTTTTTGTTGACGGTGGAGACAGTGAGGCCAAGCTTTTTTGCGCTGTGACAAGCTTACCTCGACCGCGCCTGTTGCAACCGTTTCTTGTCAGACGCTGACACCACCGCACCACCACAAAGTCGTGTTTCCTCGCCGTCGCTCGGCTGCGCGACGGCGCACCCGACGCCTGCCTGTGAATGGCGTCATTGCCCTCCCCGTCTCCCCTCACCGCCAAGCCTGCGCTTGCCGCTTTGGGCGCATGCCATCGCCTGATGAGCTGCCCTGCCCCGGACCGAATTGCGATGGACCTTTTGTTTGGGTGTTTCATGCGTGAAGAATCGAGTCGAGATGAACGGTGGTTGAAACCGGCCGATCGCTGGTTTCATCCCTTGAGCGATCGCCTTCAAACATGTGCTAAATGCTCCTAAAGCAGCAGCTTGAACCCCCGCCCGCCAATCAACTCCAATGTCGTCGTAAGTTCGCTGAGCATCCCGTTTCACTTAATTTCCACCACATTGCATGCTCATGTCTGGTACTCTTCTTTTAATGCAACACTGAAACCCCTCCTCTACCGACTGACGTCCAATGCTGCTTTTCATCATGAATCGTGCTTGCATGACTCCTACCCTCCACCCCGGCACCCTCTGAACTTCTCTCCGTGCGAAACGGGGATCGACCACTGCAATAAATAGCGCAGCTGTGGGTGTCTTTGGAGGCATTCGCACTACCTACCTTGCTATTATACTAGTTGCCTTGTCAGAAAAAGAGATTCTCCAATTATCAACCTCAGCTATCCAAGTACCCAATGTGTGATGGCTTGTTCTCCATCCCCACATATCCTTCAAACGCACAACAATGTCTACTATCAACAAAACAAGATCGCCGTCTCTGCTCAAACCACAGTCAATGGAAAATTCGCAGCCGGATCCGCATACACAGCATCTCGAGAAATCAGGGTGAGAACAGAAAACCTTCTACTTTCTTATTACCAACAAGCACTCGGAAGAAAACGGTCAGAAATTGAACTCAATCCCGTCTGTAACTGGCCATCGGCGTTTTCAGCAAGTTCACCGAGAAATGAGAGAACGTATATCCATGAAAGATAGGAAGAAAATTCCATCTTGGAGCCACACCTTGAATTTTTGCTCTTGCCACTATGTCTTCCCCTCTAGCCTCTTGTTTTTTGGGTTAGGAAAAAGGAGCAAAGAGGAGAGGAGGAGACTACAGCCACCACACGACATACGACTACTACCCCGAAAAAAGAAAAGAAAAAAGAGGCAAAGAAAAAGAAGAACCGAACACAGAAAGGGTATAATCGACACGAAACAAAAAGAGTAAACGCAGTCGGCAAAAGGGAAAGAAAGGAAACAAATATCCGTGCATATGACCAGGTTGAGAATGCAAGTTGCTCGGTTACTGATGTGGAGCATGAATCAGATCGCCAGCATCATATGGAGCAGAAAAGACGAGAGAAGAAAGGCATCCACTGGAAGCACCAGCATTCGCCTACGTCATCCCATATTTCTACCCCACATATTATTGCGAGAGCTGATATGCTCCCCCTTCTCCACGTTCTTCACACCATACAGCCCCCGTATCTTTTTGTTTATTTTCCGGCAACCTAGAAGAAAATGTTGAGACGCAGCCAAGGAAAATTAGTTGGTGTGTTGACGTGTACGCTCATGGCCGCGCGAAGATTGATTCAGAGAATCGTTCCGCGATTGCCGATTCTATCGCGCAGCAAAAAAAAAAAAAAGGATTAACTCGAACGCAAATGCGAAAAGGAGATGGAGGGAGTCGGGAGGTGCTGAGTCTATGAAATTGACGAAATAGCCAGAAGCAATTTGGTATCTCAAACAGGAACTGGGACAGACACGATGTTTCGTTCTAGTAGTCTATGCGATGCAGACGTAGCTTAGTCTGACAATCGCGATAGAAGACGACCATTGCCTGCGTCACTGAAGAGGTAGGGACGTCAGACCGAACTCGGGTCCTCGGGAATGCTCGGAAGAGAAGATATTGATCAAGCAAAGATTGCGGGTCTGCGGTGGATGTCATTCGGTTGGGTTACAAGGCATTTTCTAGCGATGGGCGCCAGTAACGATGTTGCCAGAGGAGTCCATGTTGCCGGTGAGCTCCGCGACACGGGCTTTAATACGCGCAACACGAGACTCAATCGTCTCTTCACCGCTGGTGTCACCATCATCCATAGTGGTGCGGGACGTCTGGCTCTCACTGAAACGCGGGCGCGAGTACGATTGGTCCTCGCTCATCCGCGCGGCACGCTCAGCGGCGTTCTTGCGAATCTGTGCCCAACGATCCTGAGTGGGCGACACTTGTTGCGCCAAGTCGATAGAAGCCGACGAGATCGATGAGACGTCCGCCTGGGAAACATCATCACCGCCGGGAGTCTCAGGAACCTCAGGTGCATCCTGGAAATGGGTCGCATGTGGAGTGAGAGCCTCGTCCTCGGCATCCTCAGGGGTAAAAGCAGGCTGGTCCTCCAAAGGACCCTGGTCGAAGCGGGAGAATTGCGCCTCGGCCTCCTCACGCTCATTGGTGTGGACACGGGAGAGCGGCGGGCGGTCCTCGGTATACATAACAGCTTCATTGCGCATGCCCGGGGCAGCGCTGGGCTCAGCCTTCTCAGCAGAGGTTTCCGGAGTAGGCTCAGCGGGTGCCGGCTTCTTGCGGCCCAAGCCAGAAAGGGTGCGGACCAGACCACTACCCTGCTGCTGAGGAACCTGAAGACCACCGCTGGCAGTCGGGACAGGCTCAGTCTTCTCCGGCTGGATTGGTTCAGTGGCAGCCTTCTTCTTGCCAAACAACTTCTTGAAGCCACCGCCACCGCCGCCCGTCTGAGCAGGCTTCTTGAGTTTCTTATGCTCATCCTTCTTGATCTCCGAACCAACGGTGACAGAGGCCTGCTTTTCTTCGAACATCTTGCGCCTTTCAGCGACGGGAGAAGGCGAGACAGCCTTCTTCTTGTCCGAACGGAAGGCAGGGTGCACATTGTTGTCAGAGGTATTCAGCTTAGGCGGAGGGAGAGGCACCTGTGCAGCCGCAGCAGCCGCTTCGTTGGCGGTCTCATCCTTAGGAGTTGGTGGAAGAGGAGATGGCGCCAAAGCTTTGCGCTGAACGCTCTTGGGGGACCCTGAGTCTTTAGGCAGAGGTGGGAGGTCGGTCTTCGTTGAAGCTACGCCAGGAGAAGTAGGACCGCCATTCGAAAAGGTCGGGCTAGGAGAGAGAGCAAGATTCTCACGCGAAAGACCCTTGCCAGCACTAGGGTCACCGAGATACTGAGCTCGAATAGTCTCCTTGTCGAAGGCACGCGCCCACTTCATCGCTGGACCAGCCTCGCTCACCACCATGGGTTGCAAAGTCATTACACTGTTCGTCTTCGCCGTCGTCTCCTGACTCCTACCGCGACGCGGAGATGCATCTTGCGCATCCTGCTGCTTCTGCTGCTGCGCCAAGCGCGCCGCGGCAGCTTGAATGCGAGCGTGCTGGTCCGGCCCAATGCTAGTCTTGCTTGTAGGTGTATCGGTCTGAGCCCTGTCGTAGGGCTCCTTTACCGGTAGCTTCTTGCCGGTAGATTTGCGGCGGCCAAGGCGACCTCGCTTGGTGAAGCTGAACTTACTCTTCTTCTCCACAATGTAGGCACCTTCGGCGGGTTCCGAAGCACCCTTCACCTGTTCTTCGAGGACCAACCACTTGCCACCAGAAATGTTCGTCTCAAGCAGTGCACAACGGCCAAAGACCGCCTTCCGCTCATTCGGCTCTTCAATTGCCAAACTCGTCATCCAAACCCACCAGAATGTATCATCAAGATCGAAAGTTTGGATGCTGGCGAGTTCTCCAGGCTCCAGGCCGTCCTCGGACGTTCTTAGGTGAGATTGCGAACTCTGGACGCGCGCGACCTCGCCGATCGGAGGAAGTACCTTGTCTGGAGGAAGCAGCATGGGAGGGGACGAGGTCTGCGCCTGTCCATCCTGGAAGCCAGTTGACAAGAAATCCGCCCAGGAGGGGGTGGTAGGCCGGCCCATAGTATCGGCACGAGCGCGTGGCGTGGTCCGGAGTCCATTGGCGGTGCTCGAAGGAGTAGGGCCGCTGCTAGTGCTGGTAGGTGACGATAGCGAAGTGTCCAGGAAACCGAAACCCAAATCCTCAAACCTCGACCAGGAGGGATCGGAAGAACCTTCGGTAGCAGTACTTGACTGATTAGCCGATGAAATCGCATTCAGAACACGTCGACACTCGTCCGTCAAGGCCTGGACGGGATCCTCATATTGGGAGAATCTCTGAAGAAGTCTGTCGTCATCACGGTATTCGAAATGCTTTGCCCGGCGCAAGAGTGCAAACGGAGTTGGAGACACTGAATCGACGATCATAACCACTTTTGTCGTGGTGGTCTGCATTAGGACCGGCGGCTCGGGAGGGTATTCGGTCTGATTAACCAAGGCTTGAAGGGAGCGCGGGAGGGTGTTAATGCCACTAAGGTTCCTGTCCTCCGGAGCTAGCGAACGCAGATAGGCGAAGAAAAGATGGCTCGTAGCATCAGCGGCGCTAAAGATGTCAGCAACTTTTCCGTGTTCGGAGAGCAACAACTTACCTCTTCCACGACTTGTATCCATCGTCGAAGCCCTTTCCATTGTCGGGATGCTCAAAGGCCCACCAGCCGGCCATTCTTGACAGTTTCCTTCCTCCAAGACCATTTGTTTTGCCGCGCGCAGCTATGGCAGCCAGAAGGTCGAAGAAGTCAGTTATAATCTGCTTGCGTGCCTCCGAATCAACGCTAATCGGGATGAATGTATCAAATGCATGCTTAGCCATGCCAGAGTCTGAGACTGTCAGCTTTATTGCGCGGCCGTCTTACAATTGGGGTCGCTTACCCTGCTCTCCCACGCGGAATAGCTCGTACGCGTCCCAGGTGACGACACCGCCAGGAAGCCTGCTCCAGCACCACTTCATGATGCTACAAAGTACCTGAATCTCAGTCAGCCCACGCACACGCAACGCGCGCCATGTAGCTCCTCACCATTGGCTCCGTCAAGCGCAGCTCTGCCCGCAGAGCTTCCCCTCGATATTCGTGTCCGCCCTCGTAGGCATCCCTGAAGAAGCTTCGAATAAAGCTGCGGGAGGAGGTAGCATCGGAGCCTGGCCGGAAGGGCAGGAGCAGGAATGGCGTGTCGAGCGCTGCGTCACTGTTAAACACCGCGACAATAGCGACAGGCCGGATCTACGTACCTCGCGACTTGAGTTCCTGGGTGCAAACGTGAATGAGCTCCTCGACCTCGTCGGGCGCGACCTCCTTGCGGGCCCACGACTCCTCCCAGCGCGGCTTGGGCGGCGGGAGCAGCTGGCCGTTGGAGTCGTCCAGCTTCCCCTTCTTCGCGTCGCGCGGCTTGAAGACCTTGGCGAAGAACGGCATTTTTCGCTGATTTGCTGTGATAAGGCTACGAGCCGGATCGCATCGACTGCGCTATGGCGCGGGCGAAGGGGGGAGCAGCGGTGGATCTGCCGCGCGCAGGGGGGGTGCGGGCTTTCGAGCGGGCGGCGGCGGCGGCGGGAGGTTATAGGAGTGGTGGAGACGGAATTTGGATGGAGCGAGCGCAGCGCGCATGCATAGGTGGGAGAACGAGCGACTTGGAGCGGCGTGGAGCAATTGACCGCGAGCGGACCCTGCGCTGTCTCTTGATGCGCGTGGTGGATTGTGAACAGGGGTCGCGTCCGACGACGTTGAGCACGGTGGTGGTACGGAGCTCGTTAAGGGCAGCGCGTCGGATATGGCGCGGCGGCGGCGGCAGCAGCAGCGGAGGCACACGTTCGGCGCAGCAAAAAAATGCCAGCAGCAGACTGGGCAGGCTCTGACCGAGAGGGCGCAAGGCGTGTTTTGGGCGCTGGAGGATGGGGACTTCCCGGGCTTTAATTTCTCAGGGGAGTTGAAAGTATGGCGATCAAGCTAGGCGGCTTCCCTTGTCGCGCCCACCCACGCGCCGCGGCCTGTCAACCGTGCCAGCGCAGCGCAGCCTACCCTACAACATCGCCACACCTCTCGCCGGCATGCAAGCTTTCTCCAGGCCAGCACACCAAGGCCGGCCGCGCTGGCCCGGCTGAAACACTGAAACCCCGCTCGCACGCGTTGCCTGCCTGCGAGCCCACGACGGCCACCTGGCCCAGCCTTACGAGTCGCCGGGCCATGAGCCCATCTCCGAAGAGCTTCCTTTTGGCTCCGCCGTACGCAGGGACGCCGAAGCCACCCGCCAAGCGCCCTGATTGGCTCCCGTGCCCGCTCAGTCTCATGCTTGGGCGCAACGTGCGAGCGGAATCTCGCTACGATGAGCCACGCGAGCTGGCTGCAAAAACCATACAGGCGGATCGCTTTCAATTCCTTCTTCGTAGCTGCTCCAGGGGCCCTAGCTTGCGGGGACCACTGAGCATGCAGCTCTTGCATCCGCTGGCATTCTTCTGATCTAATGAGGTGCGTCAAGGTTGGCAAATTGCTTTTTCGGGGAGCCGGCGGCGTATCACATCACGAAGCCACGCAACCGCAGGCGTGCTTGAGGCGCCAATGGCTCGCCACAGCCCATTATCATCGCCATCTGCCGCGGGCCGTCCGCTGCGACTTCAGTTCGTTGTCGCAGTCGCGAAAGGCGCACGAGAGAAGGATTGCCGTCGATATATGCGTGGTGCCTTAGTCAAACGGCTATCTGCACGACTACGCAGCTCGTACTGCGACATCGAGGATAATCCCTCCACTGTGATACCTGGCTTCGGGAACGCCCCACTACCCGTCGCGCCCAGCTGCGCGTGCAACGCGACTCGTTACTGTTCAGAGCTGAGGGTGAATGACGGCTCACTAATATCTAGCGGCACGCTTTTGGACAGCCTCATTTCTCATTCCGCCCAGATCTACAATCAATCAACCACAAACATCTTCGTTGTCCTAGACAATACTCTCCATCTGTTCCTCTGATTGGTTACTGTCCGTTTATTGCCTTGAAACATTTGGAAGTCCGCGCACGTCCCACCAGCCACAGCTTGTCTCCAATACATACACGATGCAGGTGTTCCGTTTCTCTGTCACGCACGTGACGCGCGGCGCTCGCGTCCCCGGGCGATGATGTCGTCATGCATTTTCGTCCACTGTCGACGTACCTGTGCTTCAAAAGAGCGCCTACATTACATGCCCCAAGATACCATCTGAGCCTGAATCAATAATCTTCTCCCTTGCCCGCCGCTTTCAAAGTCTAATTCAGTCCGACATCTCGCAAAATGGTCAAGGACACCGAAACTGTCATCGAGTATGTGCAGTGGTCACATGTTGGGAAGTTGCACTGACATCGGATAGGGAGTTCAATGAACTCGTCAATATGTCAGCCAAAGATTTGAAGGATTGGCTGGGTAAAGAAGAATCGGCCGGGTCTGGTTGGAGCAAGGATGATGGGTAGGCTTGCTTCCTATCCTCTTATTATCGCGCTTGGCTAACACCTTTCAAGTTCTGGTGAAACGATTGGGCACGAGAGGTATTCAATTTCTCTAGAATTTGTGCAAGCGACCTTATGCTGACATAGACTTAGTGGGCGGAAGATCATCAAAATCCTCGAGAAGAATCCAAATAAGGACCCGGAACAATATGATGAAGAGGATATCGACCACATGAGAAGAGTGGTTGCATATTGCAAACGCCATCTTGCGCAGGAGGAGAAGGCAAAGCAGGATACCGATAGCAAAAGTTACAAGTACGCATGTCGCGCCCACTGCATGAAAGTATTACTGACCTCGCTGGCAGGAGCTTGAAGAACTGGGGTCACGATGCCCAGAAGGCTTAGACAATGACGGATTTAATAATAAGTCACGAGAGCTATCATGCTTTAATCCGGATCATTCCGACAGAAAGATCAAAGCCCTAGCTAGACCTATACCCGCATTCACGATTTATCCATTCATGTACATTGTTCTCCCCCGATGTTACTCGGATCTAGCCTTTTTCCGATGACAGGTTTGACGCAATGTGAACTGAAGTTGGATTCTAGTCCTATATGCTTCGGCGTCAAGTGAGAACTAACATCATGATCTGCCGCTTCCTTAGGCACGTCGATCATGTTTTTGGATCGCGCACGTCCATCGGGGCGGCCGGCCGGCAACAGCACGACGATCTATTGCAGGAGCAGGGCTAGCGGAGACATTACGCACTTCAATATCGGGGCTTGCACGAATCCTTTAATGGGAGCATGCCGAGTGTGATTGCATGACTGCACTAATCCCTAACGTAGAGTACAACCGCGGTCGGACACGACGCGCTGGTACGCGCATGCTAAACACATCCCTTCTGCCTCAGGCAGGTTTGACGTCATGAACCTACGTGGACGCCTCTTCTTCGGCGCTTCCTTCAATCCCCAGCATGAAGATCACTCGAAGTTAACAAGGCAGAAGGAAGCAAATGCACGCTAATTAGCACGGCCAGCCTATACCTTAGGAGCCGCCTAGCCCTAGAAAATGCTAATCCAATAGTAGCAGCCCACGACCTTTAGCATCCAACCTCCATAGCGCAACCTCCATTCAATAGGGGTGAAGAAGGTTGAGGTGGCTAATGGTTATACTTTATTAGTATGCAAAACTGGGTCGGGCTGAAGTGCTACGTTGTTGCTTCCGATATCCGCTATCCAACACCAGATGGAAGCACCAACTCAGCGAACTAAGGTGAATACAAACGTGTTAAAATGACGGCTTATCATGATGTGCTCTCCTCTGATGAGCCTGGTGCTAATATATCGCCCATTAACCGCTGCTCCTATTTCAAGGAACGGAATGAATCTTCCGGCAAGGCAGACACGGATCCACGGTGGCGGCTATTCAGCAAAGCTGCTTCAGCGCCTACTGCTCCTAACCCCAGGGCTAGGCTCCAGCTAAGCCATCGCGAACGTCTACCTCGATAGCAAATTGTGGGGAATCAACAAGGGGAATTCTCCACATGCAAGGCAGAAGCATGTCGCCGCCCTTTTCCCTCCACACAATGTCCCACACATAGATACGAGGGGCCCTGCGAGAAAGAAAAAGAAAGAGGCTAGAAACACGATGATCGTCACGCGCCGCGTCGCGCCGCGCCCGGTCCGCGGAGTGGATGCCGACTGTCCTCGCCCAAAGGTGCTGCCATCCTGGACTGGCTGACGACACTCAAGGAAAGGAGCGCGGGCCCTGCACCGTAGATCACTGCGGCTCTTACTGTTTCAGCAAGGCCACGCTGGGGCTGAGCGGACACTGGGGTCGAATGAGGCGCAGGCGCGCGAAACTGACGAACAAGCTCGGCCGCAGCCACGGCGGCCTCTTCGCTCGTAACACGTTACAATGCCGCATGATTTCTCTGTACCTTAGCATAGCCGCACTGTGTGGTTCTGAGTATAGACTACGAGTGAAGCGTTTCGCCAGCATCATGATGAGAAACCAGGCACTTGAGAGGTCGGTGCATTCATGCGAAAACAGTAGCAAAATTCAGCATCTGAGGCATGTATGCCTATTCCGTCCGACCTAGAGCTCACGCGAAGAACAGTACTGGGAAACTGCTCTTGTAGTATACATGCGGTCACCTTTGGGAATACGGTGGTTGAAGCATGCGATATTGTCCGTCCGCCACAATTCTCTCTGAATTTTTAGCATCAGAATGCTCCGTCTTGTGCGGAAAAGGCCTACCGTCGTAGAAGCCATGCGGCAACTCAAGCGCCTGTTGGATGAATGATGTTCCTGTTGAAAACGATCGGCGACGGGTGGCTGCTCGTCCGAACGGGAGGCTGGCACGCAATCGTGTTCGGCCCCAGACGACGCTCTATGCAGTTCGCTGCAGCTGTGGTGAATCGGCGCGTGGGCTGTGTGCATGCAGGCTAGGAGAAGAGTCGCGATGAGTGACGGCTACGGCTATACCTAGTACCTGTATGCCATTCAGCGGGGCCGTCAGAAGCGGGAGGCAAGGCCAGCCGATGACTTTGGGCTAGTTCGATATCTAAAGAACAAAGGTTCCGCAATGTGGAGTAGGCCGGGCTGTGGAAGCTCAGCTCGGCTGCGATTATGCAGCATCGGTTAGCAGGCCATCGTACGAGGAGGACTTGGAGGGCTCCGTCATCATGTTCCAGCAGGCTGGCTCGCGATCTGATCGCGGTGGAGGAGGAGGGTAGAAAGAGGTTGTGTAGCTGGTCTGTCGGCGAGTTATTTTTAGAGACCCTAAGCGCCGGCGTTGCGTGCTGAGGGTCTCCAGCCACATCCGGGGAGGACGGATCGTGAATCGCTCCCGCTTGCAGGCCACGCTAAACATTATCGATCCCAGATGCGCGGGCTTGCCCACCTTATCGATGGCCGCCGCCGCCGCCGTTCCTTGGGCAGCCTGTCTCATCTGCACGTCACTCGGGGCCGTTTGTGAGGGGAACGGGGAGCCGTCCGCGCAGTAGGTTCTGACGTCCGCCGGCACCGTTCCCGCGCTGTTCCTGCAGCGCTGGAAGCTGTAGAGCTGGCGCTGGCGCTGGCGCGGGCGCCGGTGCTGGAAGGCTGCGCAGCCCGTCTTTCGTCTGAAGGGCGGGACAGCGGTATGGGCGAGGGCTCAGGCTGCTGAGACGGGGCGGGCGGGTGATTGGCGGAGCGCGGGCTCGCGCAAGGGTGGAGGCCTGCCTGAAGAAGCAGCAGGCGGAAGGGTTGCACTACGTCGCCGGCTGCCTTGACCAGCGTGGTATGTCAGCATGGCATAGAGATGCTCCGGCTTCAGGGGCCTTAGCCCATTTCGTCCATCGTCATTTCCAGTCGGCTAATAGGTGCTTCAGGTGTGCCCCGCCCGCGCGCCGGACCCTGCTGCGTCGCGGCCAGCCAGCTGCCGTCGCGCGAGACATGGCAGGTCTGCATCACTGTACAGCCCCTATCAGACAATATTGATTCCTGTCCGGCTAAAGTCGCGTGTCTGTGGACCACGGGCGAGCGAGCGGCGGGCAGCGGGCTGGCAGACGCTGGATTGCCGCATAATTGCCTCGCCGGGGACTAGTGCCCCCATAATTAACTCAAATTCGCCTGGTGTGGGCTAGGCCGCGAGGCCTGCATGTCCGATGGCTCGGCACCTTCTCTCCCTCTAATTTATTAATAGAAGCAGCAGACCCGCCAGCCGCGAAACCTGAGCTCTCTTGTCACCGGCCCTGCTCGAGAGCCGCATCCCACCACCGCTCATCACGCCCTAAAACCCTCCAAGCTTCGCGCATACATAACGGTCGCCACTGCCGTCGGCGCCCTGCTTGGTCCCCGTGCGTCTCCACCAACGAACAAAGCGCCCACTCGACCTGACCTCCGCCAAGACGCGTCGCTCGTCGCCGAGATCCCTCGAATCCTCCACCACCACGCGTACGCGTTCTATGCGCACCCCGTAAACGCTGTCGCATCACCATGGGTCGCCGAAAGATCGAGATCAAGGCCATCAAGGACGACAGGAACCGCTCTGTGTATGTGCCCGTCCGCCTGTGTGCAATGGTTTCAATCGCCCACGCTAACCCGCGACTCCTGCAGCACCTTTCTCAAGCGCAAAGGCGGCCTTTTCAAGAAGGCCCACGAGCTTTCCGTCCTGTGCTCCGTTGACGTGGCCGTCATTATTTTTGGCCACAACAAGAAGTTGTATGAGTTCTCTTCCGGCGACATCAACGAGACCATCGGGAGATATCAATATGTGCGTCGGGTTGTCCGCCCAGCCCCCGAATTTTGTCCCGCATCTACTAACGCTCATCCAGTATGGCGGCGCACACGAACACAAGGGCCCCGAAGACTTCATGGGCAAGGCTGAGGGCGATGAAGACGAGGAGGTCGAGGACGACGCACACGCACAGCAGCAGGGCTCAAACTCGCCACCGGAGCATGCCATGATGATGCCTCACCCTCTACAGAACCAACAATTTCAACACATCCGCCATGCGACGCCATCTGGGTCACCGCCCATACCAAACGGCATGCCTTTCCACCACCGCGCCTCTCCCCAGCCCCAGAACATCTCGCGTCCGAACTCCCGCGCGCATATTCGCAGGACCAGCTCCAATCTTGCCCCTCCCCAGCCCTACCCCCCTCAGCCGGCTCCTCCTCCGCAGAACGGCTACGCGTACAGGCCGAACCCGCCATTCTATACAGGACCGCCCCAAGGCATGCCGCCTCAAGGCCCTCCGGGTCCTCCGCACCCGCCGCAACCCTCCTACTCGCACCCACCACCGCATACCCAGGTCCAGCAGGTATACATGCAAGACCAGCGCAGACCGTCAATGCCCCCGGCTTTCTCTCAGCCTCAACCGGAACCGCCGCGTCAAGCTTCTGTAGTCCCCTCGCCGCCGCAGCCTGAACAGCACAATTTCCAGAGCCCTCCGATGCCGCAACCGAAGCCTCTTCCCGCAGCCGCCAAGAACCAGAGTATCTTCACTCCAATCGACGACAGCAGATCGCTGCTTGCCCAACATTGGGGGCCCAGTACAACTGCGGCGGAACCAGTGAAAGCTGAACCGGCACCTCACATGGAGAGGCCGCAGTCCATTGATGTTGCATCGATTGGAAAGCAGAATCACGTTTCACCACAGCAGCCCACTCCCACGTCGCTCCCTAATCAGCCGCAAAGGACCGCATCCACTTCGTCATTGCCAAACATTCCGCCTCCCACACGGACCAGCAGCGTAGCTACCGATGCCAAACGTCCTCGGCTCAAGGTTCAGATTCCCGACGAACACTCGGAGGCGGAGAACACGCATGCTTCTGGCTCCCCCAAGGACCCCAGCACAACAGGGCCAACTCCAGCGAGAGGTAGCAACGAAACGTCAAATGCTTCTGGTGTGGTTTTACCTCCGCCGTCACCTAGTGCGAGTGCTCTACTCAGTGCTGGGGCAACTGGACCACCAAACCCGTTCGCCAGGCCCGCTCCTCCTGTCAACAATGCAAACAACAATTCGTCTCAACACAATCGCAACGACAACATGGATACGCCGATTTCCGCACTTCCAAGTCGCTTTATGGACGGCGGGCTCCTGCCCTCGCCGTCTAGCTTTTACCCGGAGTGGGGCTTCGGCAGCAATTCCTCAAACATGCTGCCGAGCCCGTTGACTTTCCAGACTCCGGTAGTGCAGAACGGGCCGAGCTTCCGGGATGACCCCGAAGACAGGAAGCGCAAGACGTCCGAAGGTTCCGACAGTGGGGCAAGCAAACGAGTGAAGACCTGAGCTTTGCGTCCCGATCTCCAATTTGTGAATTATCCTCTTTTTTTTGTCATCGTTCTCCATTCCCACGCTGGTTTCTCAAAAGTCGTCTGGCATGTGGATGTTGTTTAGACTGTCTTGCCTCGCCTTCGATTGTACTATGCTCGGTGGTTCGTCGCCTTCACTTCTTTCCATACCCTTTTTGCGCGATATATGGTTTTATTTAGTTGCTCTCTGCTCCTGGATACCCTGAGGTTTCGACACTCGTTCTCTCCTTGGCCTTCTTCTTCATCCCTTTGGGGATGGCAACGGGTTATAGTCCCTCTTTTCCCGGTATGACGTCCAGAGCGTTGGAGGTGGGTGGATGTGAGGCGTTTGTCCGCGGTTCTGTTGCTGGTGTTTGGCGGCGATTATCGGCGGTTGGCTTGCTTTTCTTTTGCTCTTGTTTGTTTTTCCTTGATACAGAAATGTGTAGATAGCTCTACCTGAAATACGCGGGGGCGCGTCTATTGCGGAACTTTCATCGTTGCGAGAACACAAGGTGGTCTGACAGTGGTACTCATGCAAGATTGATAATCATATTGGTAAAGATACCTGCATTTTTTTTGTCTGATTAGTGCAGGGCGAACATGTGTGTATGGCTTGTCTCCAGGCGAGTGGGCGTACTTTAGCCATGGGGACATCCGGAGTAAACCGGACTCGCTCAGCGGGGCCGGCAGGTGCTTCCTCGAACAAGATTGTTCTTGTTTCTCGCTAGCTTTTCTGCGCCATAGAGAACACGCGTCCCAGGGCTATGTAGGCAGCCGTCGATTTGGACGGGATGACGCTTTAAGCGAACGACGCCTGCTGACGGCACATCGCAGGCGCAGCGCGCGAAGGAAGAAGGTATCCTTATATAGTCCGAGCAAGAGAAGCGCCATGCGACGGTCACCCAAGCCTGCCGAGCAGATCACAGACCCCCGCCGGGCCTGGTCGTATTCGCATTGCGGCTGCACGGCACAGAGCTGGTCGTCTGTTGACGACGTCAAAGGCCAAGGCGGCGCCCAACAGCGACTGAATCGCGCAGGTGGCCCTTCTGCCCTGCGCGCCCGACCCCACCAAACCCGTCGACCGCTGCCATTGCCGCTGCCCACTAACGTTATCCCTGATCGACCAGAATATTCTCACCGAGCGCGCCATCCGTTCCTTCGCCAGGAGCGCATGATCCCCACCGATTTCCATTGACTCGCCTGTTTGCGCCGCGCTCCACCGTGTGACTGCCGCCAACCGCACCGGACAACGCAGTGGTCACCGTTCAGCCGCACGGGGCTGTCAAGAACCAAGGAAGCCCAAGAACGCCCTCTTGCCGCCTTAGATCCCTCAAATACCCCTCCTCCGCCTGAAACCCTTTCCGAGCGCCGCATCTCCGCGTTCTGAACACTCATACCATGGCCTACAACAAAGGCTACAATCCCGACGCGCTGCCCGCGCATGCTGAGCCTGACCAGGTCTGTATCACCGTCCTCTCCGAAGGCAGAACTTACTGACTGAGACTCCCTTTATGCAGGCCGCCGCCGCGCTGTCACAGGCCCAGCAACAGCGCATTTCCCCGCGTCCCTCGTACTCATCGCCGCGCCCCAGCGGGCCCGACTACAACAAGCCGCCGCCCCCACTGCCCAACCACGGCGGCGGCGGGCACTACTACAACGACGGCCGCCAACACAGCCCTCGATTCGGCGGCGGGCCTCCCCCGCCGCAACACGGCCATCACGGTAGCAGCGCTGGAGGCGGTGTCGGTGGCTACGCGTCGCCGCCGCCGCAGAATTACGGGGCGGCGCCTGCACCCTCCAGCTTCAACCACGGGCGCCCGCCGCTGAGCTCGGCCGGTCGTCCGCCGCCGACGCCTGCGCCGCCGCGCGACCCCAACGACCGTGAGGCGCTGTGGCGTCTGTTTGGTGCCGTGGACAAGAACCGCAGTGGGCAACTCAGCGAGAGGGAGCTGGGTTCGGCGCTGGTCAATGGCGATTGGACGTCGTTTGACTCGCACACGGTGCGGATGATGATCAGGTATGATTGGTTCTGGAGCTCGTTTTGCTGCATTCCAGCAGGAGAGCGAGCTTTTCATGGTAAGATGTGGGCAGTGAGAAGCTGATGAACTATTTGAAAAACAGGATGTTTGACACGGACCGCTCCGGCACCATCAACTTTGACGAATTCTGGTATGCTGGTCACATCTTTCCGTGGTTGCCTGTAGGATTTCTAGGCCCCTTCTGACGCAAAGTTATCATATGTAGTGGGCTCTGGGGCTTCCTTGCCGCGTGGCGTACACTTTTCGACCGCTTCGATACGGACCGCAGCGGCTCCATCTCGTACAACGAGTTTTCAGAAGCACTCGTGGCGTTTGGCTACAGGCTGAGCCCGCAGTTCGTTGCGATACTGTTCCGCACGTACGACCGTCGCAACCAGAATGCCATTAGCTTCGATTTGTTTGTGCAAGCCTGCATTAGCTTGAAGCGCATGACGGATGTGTTCAAGAAGTATGACGAGGATCGTGATGGTTATATCACTCTAAGCTTGTAAGTTTGTCCCTCTCTGCATAGCCGATGGGGCCCAGGACTAGAGCCTCCTTTTTCTCTATTTCCAAGAGCCCTCTCTATCTTTGGAATCCAACATCAGATACCTTGCTGACTATATCTTCTTTTGCAAATTACAGCGAGGAGTTTCTCACAGGTGCCCAGTCCCTCTTCCTGTTCAACTCGATATCCTCGAAAACTGATACCGGTCTCTATTAAAGAAATTGTGGACCAGTCATTCTGATGATGTTGCTTGGTTTTGCTCCCTTGGGGAAGAGCCGTCACGTAGCCTCCTGAGTCCGGATCGAACAAGATCAATACGGTCAGAATTTCCACTTGCCTGAAGCTCCTCTCTCCGATCCGCGAGCCTTATGCATGAATGGCGTGCAAGGGAAGATAGGAAGGTCATGTGTGAAAGCCTTCCAAAAGCGTCTCCGAGGATTGGCCCGTCCTACGCCAAGGCTGGGCGGGGACTTTACTTTTTTTCCGCGGTCTTGGCTGAGAGGGAAAGGGGCAAAGGTCTGACGGGGGGTTATGGAATTGCGCCTAGACGATGCTCGGTTCTCCGGGATGGAAGAATGACCGACAGCGGTTGTTTCTCCTGTCCCTTCTGTTTCACTGTCCCATATATACCCTGTCTTTTGAAAAAACGGAAAAACTTACCCACTCACACTCCCGGTTGCCTGATTGTCTGATTATGATCGAATGTTGAACGGAGCATTTGATTCTATGTACGGTATGTGCTCGGGAGGAGAAAGACTGAGGCGTTAGATGGGATGGAATGGATGTGGATTGTTTGTCTGGACTTTGTGCCTTACTGTTCCTCTTGAGCTTTGTTTTGGTGGGCTTTTCGCAACGTTGCTGTTGATGTGATGGCGATAATGATAGGCGTGAATTGACATATTCATACGTGCAGGATGTCGTTTCGTGTCTGGTCTGATTGTGAGGGTATTTATGTTCTTTTCCCCCTCGACATGATAGCAGAAAAGCGGGGATACAAATGGAGCGGAAAGTGGGACTTTGGTCCCAAGTGCTATGCAGCATGAGCCGGTGGAGTATATAGCTATGTATTTGCTCGGTTCTATATGCTGTGTTTGGACAGATAATGAGTTGGCGCGTTCATGGGCGAGTGGGTTCGTGGTGTTAGTTGAAGAGGGAGTCAGCCCTCATACACGTGGTCCTTACAACCCCCTCTCGCAGCCGATGGCTAGCGCGAAGAATACCAGGTGTGTAGAATATAGCGTAACTATGCCCCAGCTCTGCCTTAGAAAAATTAACATATGTAGGTATTTGAAGCTATCGTCCGGACGAGAATGTCGAATTAAAAATTCTACATATATGTACGGACGATAGCGTCACCTACCCACGACACGAGGAAATAACAATCAACGGTAGCTGCTGGTCTGCTTCTCACGATTAGAAATGTGTTGGCCTCACTTTGGCGAGCGAAAGCTGCAAGCAACGAGGCAGTCATGCCCAAGACATTGATCATTTGGTAGACAGTCTCAAAGAAATGCATGGGCATTGAATCAAGCTATGGAATTGTGTGAATAAAGAAAGCATGATTCTGTGGCCAAGCACACAATCGCTGACAATGCCGCTAGTATGCTGATGTCCATAAAAGAAAGAACGCTATGGAAAGTCGAGACAATCACTAAAAAGAAGTTAGACAGAGGACAGATAAAGGCTGCTGACGGAGAATAAAGACTCACAACCTGAGTAAGCCACCACGTGGCGTGAGGAACAAGAAGAAAATCGGCCACCACGTGCGCCTAGACGCCGTACCAGCGCCCCCAGGTCTTGTCATGAGCACGCTTCGCCTCCTTGGCCTGCTCGATCTCTCGCGTGATACGAGCTTCTGCAAATCTTATCTGCATTGCAGTCTCCTCAATGGGCGTGTCGCAGCCACGCAGGCCAATGAACTTGCCGAATTTGCGGAGCTTGCTCTTGATGCGCTCAGCTTCAGGAAGAGCAGGATCGGCAAAGAAATCAGCATCCCAGGCCATGACGCTGGGATACTGGCTGGTCCACTCGTTGACGGTGCTCTGGGAGTAGTAGGCGGCCATGGAGTCGAGCTGCTCCTCTGTGAGAAGGTAGAACTGCAGCATCGTCTGCGGAAAGTCCTTGTGGGGTGGACCGCCAGGAATGGGGTAGATCGGCATGATCTTGAGGCGCAAGTTGGAAAGCTTACGAGCGAAGGCCTCACTCTTGTCGTTGGCGGTAGACTGCATCTTGCCAGGGGCTGCTGAGGTATTAGCTTGCACTTGGCGAGCGACGATTGCTACTTGCTGGATGGGAGACCGAGGCTGGCGCAGAAAGTTGGATCGAAGATATCCTTTGAAGTTGTCGATTTGACTACGTCCTGCGTAGCTGTTAGAAGAGCTCAAAATTGCTGGCTACCCCGCAAGCACAATTGAGGCTCGTGGGCCAAGGGAGGACCAGGGCATTTATCATGCATACAAAGCTTTGTTGATGCCGCTTCTTTGACTAAGTGTCTGAGAATAGAAGGATCGAGACAAAGAAAGTGGCGTTGGAGGGGTTGAGACAAAGCCTGGCTGCCACAGAGGGTGTTGACTTGGTGGATGGTGGAGGCAGAAGACGGGAGCAACGTTGTGAAAAACAAACGTGTCGTGAATGTGTCACGCAAGAGACACGTAGAAAAGGTCTAGGGCGCGTGTTGTGCTTGTTGCTGTGCATCTATATGCCTCCGCGTGAGCAAAGAATCACGGCAAGGCGTAATTACAGGGACTGGTCATTAGTTCAATGACATCGATCGGCTGATAGAGCTCGTGCGGCACAATTCCGAGTCCTGTATGGCTCTTCAATTCAGACCAAGCACTGCAACATGAAGGCGAACATTTGAGGTGTGCTGTTTGGCCATTTGGTCCAGGGCTCACAGCAGGTTGTGCCTCAGGCCACAATGCTGTGCACAGGCCAGGGAGGGCTTCCTCGAAAGATGTGCTGCTTTCCCAGGATGAGAGGACCGGACAGAAGCCTCTGCGCCATGAGTAGATATTCTGCCAGAATCGACCAATTCCAGGAGAATTGTCAGAGGTAGGTGTTGCGGAGAAGAGTGCGGCGGCGAGTTTCGGCGATTCCACCAGCAGAACACGCGGGCTGGCGCCTGGCGCGTCATGTCGCGTCGCACGCGCCGCGTAAAAAGCCCAGGTCTCGTCTCCAGGCAGCGCAGCTCAACCACACCACCCACTTGCGCCGCCCAAAGCCTGCAATCCACCCTTACCTTCAACAATACCCCAATTCGTGCTTCTGACCCTCCCAATACCCCTTCCTCCCACATACCGTCAAGAGTACGCTGCATTCTCCCGCAACCCCGCAGAGCTGCCGCTGACGTCTTACAGTGCTTGAGGCGCGTCTGGAGCAGGCCAACCTGCTGAAGAAGGTCCGTCACCCGGCTGCGTCGTCCTCTTTCAAAGCTGACTCTGCTTTAGGTTGTTGATGCCATCAAGAACCTGGTTCAGGACTGCAACTTCGACTGCAATGACTCCGGCATTGCCCTCCAGGCCATGGACAACTCGCACGTTGCCCTGGTGTCGATGATGCTCAAGTCCGAGAGCTTCTCGCCCTTCCGCTGCGACAGGAACATTGCCCTCGGCATCAACCTGACCTCCCTCACCAAGGTCCTCCGCTGCGCACAGAACGAGGATATCCTCACCCTCAAGGCCGAGGACGCCCCCGATGTCGTCAACTTCACCTTCGAGAGCGCTCAGAGCGACAGAATCAGCGAGTACGACATCAAGCTCATGGACATTGACCAGGAGCACCTGGGTATTCCTGAGACGGACTACGCTGCCACCATCTCCATGCCGTCCACCGAGTTCCAGAGGATCACCAGGGACCTGATGGCCCTTTCCGAGTCCGGTAAGACGCAAGCGATCCGCCATACACAATACAAGCTGACGGCGCATAGTGGCCATTGAGTGCACCAAGGAGGGTGTCAAGTTCTCGTGCCAGGGCGACATTGGCTCCGGTTCCGTTACCCTACGTCAGCATACTGATATTGAGAAGGAGGAGAACAACGTGGAGATCGATCTGTCGGAGCCCGTGTCCCTCACCTTCTCCCTCAAGTACCTGTCCAACTTCACCGCCGCTACTGGCTTGTCGTCCAAGGTTAAGCTTTGCCTGTCGAATGAGGTCCCGCTGCTGGTCGAGTACGCGCTCTCGAACAACAGTTACCTGAGATTCTACCTCGCGCCCAAGGTGAGCTGCGCATGCATCAAAACCAATGATCGGATACTGATGGACATTTCAGATTGGCGACGAGGAGTAAATTACGGATACATGTTGGCTATCACAAGGTTCACGAATAATAAACATGATGATATCAGCAAGTGTAGGACTACCGCAAGGGTGCATGGGTTGGGTTGCAGATCTTTCCAGGTAAAACGGGGGAGGTTAGACAACATGTCCTCGGAGCAAAAATGGTGGGCTTTTCATTATCTTCTTTTTCATTCGATGGTAGGCGATACAGCGATTCGGTCCAATTCCAGGCGCGGGCCGGGTATCGCGGGGTAGCCCCACACGTCACTGTGCGTGTGTCGCGCAGATAAGGCGCAAGAAATTCCATTCCTCTTAAATCCCACACCTTGCTTTCCCATCTTCGATTAGATCTTGCGCCAATATGTCCCGAGAGCCCACCATACCCGAGACGCGCGTGCTCGCGATCGCTAGCCATGTAAGCACCTCATCAGCCCTCATAAACAATGGCTGATCGCGCGCGCCGCCGCCCGACAGGTCGTTCATGGGTAAGTCGAACACGCCGCATACATGCGCTCCACCACATACTAAGACCGCACGCTATCATGTAGCTACGTCGGGAACAAAATGGCAACCTTCATCATGCAAGCGCTCGGGTGCGAAGTATCAGCCATCAACACGGTTCACTACAGTCAGCCCACCCGACCTCGACCGCTATGACTCTTGCACGATCAAACCCACGCTTACATATACCGATGCCGCCGCGCAGGCAACCACACGGCATACAGACAGGTCAAGGGACGCAAAACGACAGCCGACGAAATCCTCGAGCTTTACGAGGGTCTGAAACAGTCAGAGTTGAATAACTTCGATGTCTTGCTGTCGGGATACATGCCTAGCGCCGAGGCGGTGCAGGCCGTGGGCAAGATTGGGAGGGATTTAAGATTTAATGCTTCGGTCAAGCCAGGCAGCTTCTTCTGGGGTATGCTTGGTCACGGCCAGAGTGGGAGTCATACGATGAGAGTGCTGACGGGTGCGGGCGCGTTCTGGTAGTGTTGGACCCTGTTATGGGTGACCAAGGACGGTGCTACGTTCCTGAAGACGAGATCCCGCAGTACAAGACGCTGTTGCGCGAGGCAGACCTCATCCTCCCGAATCAGTTCGAGGCCGAGTAAGACACAGCTCTTCCCTCCGCCTCCGGCACACCTCAAATCGCAACCACGTGCTAATTACGCTCTTGAATTTAGACTGCTCTCCGACACCAAAATCACCAACCTGACCACCCTCGCAACCGCCATCCAACGCCTCCACTCGACCTATCACATCCCGCACATCATCATCACGTCCCTGCGCCTCTCGCCCGACGACGACCACACCATCCTGCCGCCTTCCACCGACAACCCCACGCACCTCACCGTCGTTGGCTCGACCGCAACCAGCGCTCACGCGCCGCGCCTCTTCCGCCTCGACGCGCCTGCTTACCCGCACTTCTTCTCCGGCACCGGCGACATGTTCGCCGCGCTGACGGTCGCGCGCCTACGCGAGGCGTGCGCCGAGGCCGGGACCTTGGGGCAGCCGAGCTGGCGCAGCGCCGACGACGTGAGGTCGGCGGAGCTGCCGCTGGCGCGGGCGACGGAGAAGGTGCTGGAGAGCATGCATGTTGTGCTCGGGAAGACGGCGGCGGCGTGCGAGGAGGAGATGGCGCGGCTGGATGAGGAGGAAGGGAGGATGCAGAATGTTCCCGATGGAGGGGATGCGGAAGCGGCACGCGAGAGGACGTTCAAGCGGCACCTGAGGTGTATGCGGGCGAGCGAGGTGAGGGTGGTTAGGAATGTGGGTGATTTGCTGCTGCTCGGGGACGGTAGCGATAGGGATAAATTTGTCGCAAGGGAGGTTCTAGTGGACGGTTGGGATGCGGAGGCTGGTAAGCCATAACTAGATTAGCTTGGAGTTACTGACTTGGGCGTGGGTGCAAGCGCAGGTGCGGTGCAGGTTGAGACGGCCTAAATGAGGTTGAGTAAAGGGCGTTGATAGAGGTTCAAGCGCATATCAAAGATCTGGTCAGGCGCAAGAAGAGAATAACTGTAGATGTAGACTATGTTGGTATATTGTTCTCGATATTTTTCCGCCATACCCATGCAAGCCTCTTTTTTTTCGTAACCATGAATCCAGTGAGCTCTTTCCTAACCGACGGGTACCCAGCGTACCTCCAGATAGTGCCCTTGGTGAAAACGCCTTTCAAAAAAAAGAAAAAGAAAAAAGGGCTCGAGCTGACTCGTCTTTCCGGCCGGCTCTCCACCCCGCTTGTAAGTTCTCGATCAAGCGCCGTTCTTCTCAGCACCAAAGCCACCTGTGCTGCCAAAGCCACCGGCACCACGGACCGTGTCCTCGAGCTTCTCGACAACAGCCACGTCGGCCATGACGCATTTCTCGATGACGAGCTGCGCGATGCGGTCGTGCTTCTTGACCTCGAAGTCGACGTCGGACAGGTTGGCGAGGAGGACTCCAACCGGGCCACGGTAGTCAGCATCGATGACGCCTGCGAGAGTGTCGATACCATGCTTGAAGGCGAGGCCAGAGCGAGGGGCGACACGGCCATCTGGTTGGTGTTAGTGTACGTGTTAGACTATTGCGTTTGGCAATGAATCAGAAAGGGGTGGTTAAGCGAGGATGATTGGAAGGCAAAAAGGGGAAGGAGATTTGCGGCGGGAGGGAAAAAGGAGTAAGGCGTAACAAGAAAGGAAAGTAATGAAACGGTTGAGGACCAATCAGCGAATGGTGACGTACAGGTTCCAGCTGGTACCGAAATCTTGATGTCCGTCGGGACCAGTGCCCACTTCCGTGCCGGGATGACCGTGTCAGCCGAGCTGTAGAGATCGTGACCAGCGGCGAAGGCGGAGCCCTTGGTCGGGGCTTTGGCGTTCTCCGACAGCAGCTGGACCTGCATGGTCGTCGACTCGGGCGCAGGGGCCAGTGCAGAGGTGGTAGTGGACATTGCGATGGGCGTCGGAGTTGCGGTACCGGATTCGTCGCCGGCGGCTATTGTTGAAGCGTGGTGTAGGGCGCTTGTGGCGTTGGCTGGAGGCTCGAGGTCGATGTGCTTGGTACGCTTACGGTGCTGTGAGGCTCGTTAGAGGAAGGTTCAATCTCGACGCCAATAGCCACGGTCCAAGTGGCAGCGTCCACCAGCAGTGATCAATAGCACGACGCAGACGAAAGGCGCGATGCACAAGGTAACCCTTGGGTCCCCGGATTGGTGGTCCAGCAGCTGGACGCAGATCCGTGGGACTGCCAAAATTCGGCATTGAGGCTAGTCGCGCCCATCCATATACGCACGCGCATCTTCAGCTGCGAGTGGACGCCGAGGAGGCCTACCGGAGAGGCGGGTAGAGATGGAGGATCGTGGGACAAGGAAGGCGTGGCGGAGGGGTCGCTGTTGGATTCAGACATACTAGCTGTGCGAGGCGAAAAAACTGGTTGAATAGTTGATAGTGCTGGAGCGCGGAATTTCGAGAGGAGACGCGCCTGGCACACGCGTTGAGCGGACGCGATGACGAACGCGTGAGCCTAAGGCGGAAAAGCGCCCGGGCGCAAATCGGGTGCTGCGGCGTGGGCAGGGCAACGAGCTACAGCCGCCCAGCTGGGCACCAGCCGCTTTTCGTGCCCTGCCACCCTGCAGCTCCTTCCCGCCTGCCGCTACACACCCCCCCTGGGCCCAAGGTCATTTTGTCAGGCCTGCACCTGCGCAGCAACATAAACAACACATCCACGACCACCCACCCTCGACCCTTCTCCGCATCCTTCCCTGAGCTCCATGCGCTCAACGCGACCCCATATTAGGGACCAAACCCCGTCTTAGATCCCGCAAAGACAAGCTCAGACACCCCGCGCACAACCCGAGCCGGGCGCTCCTTACTTGCCCGCAGCCGCTGCCCAAGGTTCTTACGCCTAAAGACTACGTGGTAGCACAACGTCGGCGCGACGTCAACATGGCTTCGAGCTTGCAGACTCCGCGCCGCACGAACATCCGCCCGTCGCTGGCGAGGCCTGGCATCAACACCGCCTCGACACCGCACCTCACCGCCGCCGCACGCACTGCTCTCGATCGCAAAGCCTCGCTCAACGCGCTGACGGGTTCTCCTGCCACGCGCACGCCTGGCGGAAATGGCGCCGGCGGAGATGGCCGCCCGCTTGCTGTTGGCGACGAGGTCGACGTGCCAGGCGGAATGTATGGTGTTGTGAAGTTCGTTGGCGGTGTGAGCGGAAAGAAGGGAACCTTCGTTGGCGTCGAGTTGGCGAGGGAGTACGCAGCCCGTGGAAAGAACGACGGCGACGTCGATGGGTGAGTTCTTTTATATACCGCCAGCCCAAGTCGAGCTGGCATTCCGCATCACATTGCTAATACTGCCCAAGAACGCATTATTTCCACACGTCCGTTCCTGGTGCCGGAATTTTCCTTCCTCTCCACCGTGCCTCGAAGCGCGCATCCATCGCCGACAGCTCTGAGAGCTATCCCGCAACGCCAAGCACACCGGGTGGTTACGGAGCAACCTTCAACGGCGACGGTGGTAGCTCTCCTACACCGCCGATGCCAAAGTTCTCCCAGTCTGTAGGCCCAGGAGGTCGCACGATCAAGCCTTCGCTATCACGGCCTGAATCTCCGGTCAAGAACAAGCCAAATCTAGCGCCTAAGATGCCCACCCCTGGAAGAAATACGTCGATGCAGCAAAGCGGATTCTCCAAAAGCGGAATGGGCACGCCTCGCGGTGTCACCCCAAGCCCTATGCCCAACCGGGCCATTGGTTCACGGACTCCCCAGCCTCCCAAATCACCTTCTCGGGCTAGCTCCAGGATGGACGAAGAGCACGACCTTGCTTCTGTTTCTGCGCTGAGTGAAGCGGATAGATCCGTTTCAGCTGTAATGTCAAACCGCGGCGCTGATGAGGAAGTCATGAGGCTGCAGAGAGCGCTTGCGGAACGCGACAAGCAACTGTTGGAACAGGCGCACAGTCTCGCAGAGATGGAGTCCAGTCTGCAAGAGATCCAGAGTCTGCTCCCCACAGATGGATCGGAAATGTCGAGATCATCACACGGTGGCGAGATGGATGCAGACGCTGCACACCTCCGCGCATTATTGCGGGAAAAGAATGAAAAGATCTCAATGCTGACGGCAGAATTCGATATGCACCGAGCTGACTTCCGCAGCACAATAGATACCTTGGAGATGGCTTCGTCTGAAACGCAGCGCGTTTACGAGCAACGAATTGATGACCTGATGGCTGAGATCCGCGAATTGCAGGAACAAACCGAGGATGTTGAGAGCGTGGCCGAACAACTCAAGCAGTTAGAAGAGCTCGTCCAGGAATTGGAAGAGGGCCTTGAAGACGCTCGTCGCGGGGAGGCCGAAGCCCGCGGAGAAGTCGAGTTCCTACGCGGAGAGGTCGAGCGTGGACGGAGCGAACTGCGGCGGGAGAGGGAGAAGGCCGCTCAGGCACTCAAGGACGCCCAATCCCTCGACGCCGGTAACTCCTCGCGGGAAGTGGAGCAACGAGACGACGAGATCCGTGGCCTCAAAGCCATCATCCACTCCCTCAGCGCTGGCGGTGACTTGCAGAGTCCTAAGTTGGACAAGAGGAGCTCGCTCAACGGACCCAGTGAGGCTGAGATGACAGAGTTAAGAGCCTCTGTAGAGCGGTTGGAGCGCGAGAAAGAGGAGCTCCGCGGTCTCATCGAACGCAAGTCTTTCCGTGAAGAGGAACTGGAGCGAGAACTCGAGCACCTGCGTACTGCTGCAGCACTCAGCGGCGGCGAGCCTGCTCGTGACAGCGTCATCAGCAACAAGACCAACGAGCACCCTACTCCTCGAGACTCCAAGAGCACAGTCGTCAGCTGGCGTGGCTACCAGAAGCAACAGCAGCACGAGCGCAATGGCTCGGAGGCCAAGAAGCTCACTCCCATGGCCGAAGCCGAGAACGACGGCCGCAGCTCCAGCGCCGGCGTCAGCGAGCTGTGGTGCGAAATCTGCGAGACGGGCGGTCACGACATCCTCAACTGCACCAACGACCTTGGCGGTGCAGCGGCAGGAAAGAAGGGCGGCAACGCTATCAACCAGCACCACAACGAGCTCCACCTGACTGGCGAATCGGAAGACACGGATATCGCGAGCTCCGTCGCCGACGACATCATTCAGAACATGGAAAAGATGTCGCTCAGCAGGTCCAACGACAGTGGTCTCGCCCCGCTCTCGTCCCTCGGCAGTCCTAGCCCGGCGCCCAAGGCGGCCGCTCCCCCGCCCGCTGCCGCCCCTACTTCTGCGCCCGCCTTGCCTAACCCCTACGAGGAAGGTCTCGTTGCGGGCAAGGGCCAGGCGGTCGACGCGGATAAGTGGTGCGCATTGTGCGAGCGGGACGGACATGATGCCACTGCCTGTCCGTTTGAGGATATGTTGTAGATGTTACGTGTTTTTTTGATCAAGAGCATGAAAGAAGTAAAGGAAAGGTATCACATGGGCAAAGAAAGGAAGGATGGAAGAAGAGACGGTTATTTTTGTTTCTACCCTTCGCAATTCGATTTGTTGTTGTTGATGAGAATATACCTAGGTAATTAATCGCTTTTGTTGCGTGAGAAGAGACAGATTACTCATGTTGTATATCTTTCTCTCCACTTCGAGATAGGGTCTTCGTCTTGATTGCTTTCTGCTGATGAGATTAGTCTTTGCTCTTATTGTTCTGGCTTTTCCTGAGCGCGTTAGCGAGGATTATTTTCGAGCTTTTTTCTTGTTCATGCTGCTTTCGCCGTCTTTGTCTTCGTTGCTGCATCTTCTGTTTTTGTCATCACTTGTCTACCTGGGTCCTGAATTATGGATGCTTGGAACATTCACATGAAAGAGGCAAATCCCACGCGGATCGAATTGAATCGGTGGTTATTCTTTGATAAAGGACACTAGCCTTAGCTCTCTCTTTCTTCCTCACCTCTACTCCGCTTTCCTTGTTTTTTTCCTTCTTCGGGGAGCAAGGAGGAAAGAGAGTAGACGTTTGTGTCATTGTGATTTTCTTTTTTGCTGCGACGGCTGCGATCGATCCTTATATAGATGATATCCTCAAGGAAATAGCTCATGTTTTATCCCTCCTCACTTCATTATACGCTTAGCTCGCTTTTATGGTATGGCGTCAAGGTCACCAGGTGTGAGATGAGTGGAGACATACCTAGAAAGAACTCAATAGAAGCTATACTAGTATCTTGCTAATTAAAACGATTTAAGAGAGAAAGCGCAGCGGCTCCTGGAAGACTGTAATGTTTGTAAATACCGAGCGTAATAATATTAATACAGGGAGAAAAGGATGCATGTATATACGTCCAAAACCGTCCAAAAGTGTAGTAAAAAAAAAAAAGTAGGCCGACCTCTCCTATCGCGCAGGGTATCTTGAACGAACCACAAAAGAAATGGGGAAAAGAAGGGGAAGAGGAAATCCTCCACAAGAACCAGGAAACAAGAAAGATCTAAGACGCAAACAACCACCAAGAAACCCTTTCCAACAATCCGACATATACCCAACAAGGAGAAACCTCCCGCCTAATCCAATCCAAGCAGAATCCAGCCCTAATAATCCAAGCACAAGCAAAACCCCTACTCCCGTCTCGACCCAATACACCCGGCTACATCACTCCACCGACCCCTCCAGTCCGCCAATGTCATACCAATAATCTTCATCCAATCCCTCCCGGGTTGGTAACTCCGGCTCGCCAGAATCCAACTCCTCGAAGCGGACGTTCAGGAGACGGATTTTCAGGCCGTAGCCGCCAACGAGCTGAACGAGTTTGTTCGTGTCGGCTGTGATGGGCTGCTGGTTGAGCAGCATGAGCAGACCGTCGAGCCACTCGGACGCAAGCGTGTGGCTCTGGGGATGCAGCGTTAGAAGCACACTTTCCTTGGTGCTAGCGGCCGATGCGATGTCTTTAATGGCGCCGTCCTTGGTGGAGGATGGATTGGAGCGAGATGAGTGTGAGGTGCTCGGGTGTTGAGAAGAAGAGGTGCCACTGCCGTGCGACTTTTCGTTGGGGTAACCGAAGATGGTGATCTTGGTGCTGGTGCTCGCAGGAAGAGTACGCAGGGTAGAGGCTGAGGAAGCGGTGGAAGGTGTGCTGGCCGAGACATTGGAGACGACGGAAGAGACTATGGTAAGGTCGACTGAGAGAGGATTGATTAGTTCGGCTGAGACGAGACTGGGACCATACAGTAGCGGCTTACTTTGATTCTGCAGCTGGTCGAGACGCGGGTCCTGTTCCAGCTTGTTCTCGAAGTCCGCATAGTGCAGATATCGTCGGTTATGCGACAGTCGGACATAGCGCCACGAGGATGGTACCATGCGGTTGAGCGTATTCTTGGTGACGGGACCACTTTCATCCCTGTATCCCAACGTGTGCGGAAACCACGAACCGGCGAGTAGGCATCTGATTCGTTGCTCCTTAACGAACTGCAGAGCCTCGTGGTTAAGCTCATCTCGAACTTGGCTAATCGGGCGCTGGCTGTTAGAGATCGATGGTTCAAATGGGGAAGAGCGATACATACCGGAGGTGGTGGCCCCACGCATCCTCGTACGTGAGCTCAAGCAGTTCTATCTGCAGCTCGCGCAGTCTCTTATAGTCAAACTCAGCGAGTTCTTCCTCAACCTCCTGAAGATCCTTCTGACGAGGTGCCTGCCCAATCACCTGTTCGAATAAGATTTGGACCAGTTCCTCAACCTTTTGGAAATCCTCCGTCTCGGCACCAGTAGCCTGCCAGAGCCGGAAGAAAGCCTGGAGACCGCTGGTGTGCAGACGAGACCATTGGAGCAGAAGAGGCCTGAAGGCACGGTCGAAGTTGGTCCGCGACTCCAGAATGGTGTATCGTTGCTGGTCTTCGTTCTCGCACTTCTCCACCTCAAAGTGGTCGTACAAGATCATAGTCACGGCAATACTGGCGCGTGCAATCGGACACCTTTGCTCCGAAGGCTGAATAGACTGCTCCAGAAGAAGCTTCTGGTAAGCGTCCTCGTGCTTGCGGACGTAGTCGGTGAGATCCATGAGACCCAGATAGCCTGTGTGATCAAACTCCCAAGACGGCGACTCGCCCTCGAAGCCTAGCCTGCGCCACTTCTCGGGATGATGCTTTTTGCTGCCTTTGCTGCCCTTGCTCTTGCTCGACGGCGGCCTTTCTGGGTTGCTGGCCAGGTGCAGTCCCTTGAGCGCACGACGGTGCTCCGACTTCTCCAGATCCACCCTGAGCTCCCTCCACTTCCTCAGCAGAACCTTGCTCAGCGACTGGAACTCAAATAGCGGGTGTGCCAAGTCCTGCAGCGCACTGCTCTGCATCAGAACGTAGACGGCCTCTATGACGCCCAGATCGTGCAGCTTCTTGATGAAGGCATGCCATTCAGCCTCCGAGTCGTTCGTGATGGCATCCCTCATGAGCGAGTTGATAAGCTGGAGCGCATTGGCGCAGAGGGCGTGATCGGCCGACGACAGGCGGCTCACGAGCATCTCTAGGAACTGGGGGTACACGGCGACGGCGGGTTTGAGGGCGCGGAAGCCGTAGGTCCCGGGTGGGATCGAGGCGCGTGAGTGCGGGTGTGACACGACGGCGACGAGAATGGACATGGCGCCGCGGAGAATGTTCACAAGCGGCTGGCTCACAACGAGCTCGACGACCTGCATGCGCGATCAGCGGTTGGCTCCTTTACCCCCTCCCCCGACGGAGCTGGCTGCGGCTTACCCGTTCAATGAGGTCGTGGTTGACCTGGTCCCAGCCCTGGTCAAGATCCAGCAAACGGGAAAAAGAGGTCAGGGCGTATGCGAGCGTGTTGCCGGTGGCGTTCAAGCAGAGGTAGCGCAGCTTCGGGAGGCCGCCTTCCAGGATGAAGACGTCGGCGAACGACGGGTCGCCGATGACAGACTGCAGCTTGAAGACGGCCATCTTGCGAACCGAGTCCTCCTCGGCGCCGAGGCGCTCGACGAGCTCGGGAATGTTGATGTTCTCCATATCGTCTCCTCAAAGAAAAGGTCGGGGGGCGGGCCGGCGGGAAGACACGCGACGTGACGCAGGACAGGGGGGCGGGCGGGTGGTACAGCGGAAGGGCGACAGCAGCAGCTCCAATCAGATCATTGCCGACGGCTGCTGGAATCCGACAGCGGGGCAGCGAGGGCGCGAAGGGCGGAGTTGTGGGTGTCGCGGAGAGAGGTACGAGTCGCGGCCAGGGTGGGATGGGGCGCGTGTTCGGTAGCGGAGATCGTCAGGGCCTTTCCCCACAGCCCGCCAAGCACTCGCAGAACACAGCACGCCCGTTGGACCACCAGCCGACCGCAGAGCCACAGGACTGCAACATGCGTGTGGCGCGTCAAGCGCCGTGTCACGACATTAATCCCACACGCGAACCTGCATCCAAAGACCTGCCTGTACCACCTCGCTTCACACCGCTATGACGCCACTGTTTCGTCTATGAGATTGTTGTATTCAAGTCTTCCACAAGCTATTTTACCAAGCCCAGTCTATTGAAACACCCTGGTTGGCGACTTGCCAGCCAGACGCCTGGTGAAGTTGGCGCATCCCAGAGCAGAGTAAGACACGATGGATTGTTGCAAAATCCCGCTTGTCGTATGTGCCAATTCGCTATGCTCCGTCCACATAGATAAGAAAAAAAACGATACATGCAAAACTCCCGATTCCCATGTTCCCGTAAGTTTCCCAGATCCTTGATTCTCTCGTGCAAGTGCAACGAGGGTGAAATATCCGTGAAACACCGGTACCGGCCCAATGCTATTATGACCATCAGTCAAACTCCTTTTCCGGATGGCCAGTCAATCAACTGCGCCACCCAACGTTCCAAATGACGTGAGCAATGTCTTTCGCCGTGTTCACTGTGTCTACTACTTTGCCAAACAGACCCGCAGCAACAATGTCGTCCTCGTCCTCTTCGTACGGCATAAACATGCCCGACGGTGTTCGCCTCAGTCCACCCGACTGGCTACTTTCGCCCTCGTCGCCATCGTCTTGGCCAAAGCGCTGGTTGAACGAAACGCTACTTCGTTGCCCAGAGAATGTGTTCGACGGCTCCCACGAGTACTCCTCGTCATCGTCGTCATCCTCACCCAGTAGGAAATTACTAGCCGGCCGCGAAGGCCTGAGTGTCTCCTGGGACGGCGAGGGAGAAAGTCGACTCGACCTCCAGAAGCCTAAGGAATGAGTCGGGGGATGGTCGGGAACATCCGGCGAATCGACCCGATATTTTAGCGTCGTATCGGGCAGTTTTTGGATCGTCTTGTTCTCAGCTCCGAAGTTAGTCTTCGAGTTGTTTCGGGATAATCGCCTTGGCTTCGTCCTGATCTCAAGCCCGTCGTCTGACGAAGAATCGTCATCTTCGTTGGTCCAGCTGTCCTCGTCGTAGTCATCATCCGCATCTTTGCACTCAACCGCGATACATTGCTCCACCTTGTCATCAAACCGGATGTGCTTCCTTTCGCCGTCCCCGGGAGTGTGAAGACCCGACGTTGATTGCGAGGTGAAATCCGTAGCTTCTCTACTTGTGCTCTTTGACGGGATCGACGGGGTGGTAACGTAGTCCGAGGTTGAGCGTCCGTAACTTGGCCGGGTGCGAAGCGCTGGAGCACCGCTGCGTTCTGCCTGCACCGCAGCGGCAGCCTGTTTGATGAGTGATGAGTTCGATATCGAACGCTGTAGCATGACTTCCGACATGCTCCGCTTCTTGAGAATCGGCTTTTTGTTGATGAATGAGTTGTTCTTCGAGATCATATTACTCCCAGCTTCCGAAACGGGATGGGTAAGAGGAGTGTAGGACGATGTTTGCAATGGACCGTACAACCACGTCACGTCGCAATCCTTGAGCCTGAAGGAAAGTTAGCACATCCGTAATCGGTCCGGGCGTGTCCGAAAGGGACTGGGCGCTAGATGTGGGGGACGTGCGAGGGCTTTTAGGATGCAAACCCAGCCGTACATGATTAAAGACAAGAATTTGATGCTGCAGTCGCTCAAAGGACTTGCCACGAAGGCAACGCTATTGAACACGCTATCCATTCAAGTGTACATGGATCAAGCTGTTTCGCCCCGTTTGAAGGGTGGGTGACAGTTGGACTTGACGTCGACATCTCTGGGTGTGCCGGAGGATGCTGCTGCTTTGCTTGTTGCAAAGGAGTGACATAGACTTACCAGTTGAGAGTCTCGGGAGACACGGTGCGTAACCGGTACTTCGCTTTTGCCCAGGTCCGCCATGATGCGTTCTCTAGCCGCGATCTTTGGCCGTAGGTCTTGCGGTTGGTGGTGATGTGACGCCATGAGGACCAAATGTCCTCTTCTCTCCAGTCATGGGAAAGATAATCGACATGGCGGGTAGGCTCGGCCTTGATGGCAGAATCGTCTTCGGAGACAGGCAGTGGTTCGGGGGTGGAAGAAGTGTTTGTCGAAATTATAGAATCGCTGCCGGAGGGTGGTGTGGGGTACGTATCCGCTTTGGAACTGTTGTCATCGTCCTGACGGCCGTCGATGTCGTACGACGGGAAGGCAATGGCTTCGTCGTCGTCGTCATCGTTGTTGTCATCGGCGTTGTCGTGCACCTTCGGGTCCGACTGCACCTCTGGTACGGCGCGGACCCCGTCGTTAGGGCGGAAGGATTTGACGGAGCGGTCACACTCGTTGAGGTTGACAGGTGACGCGATAGACGGCGGGGATGCCACGATGATACGGTCGGTGCGTTGGTCCAGGCTGGGGAACTTCGGCTGGCGGGTCGGCGGCGGTGAGTTGTACGTAGGCGAGCCCACCAGCAGGGACGGAGAGGAGCGACGCAGAGGAGCAGGCGAAAAGTACGACTGGCCGTCAGGCAAGTGAGCAGGGAGCACCTCAGCCATGGTCTCAGGGTGGTGAGACGAGTGGGCAGTAGCGACAGTGGCGGGGGCCGTTGTGGCTTTGACGCGAGGACCCGGGCCTTCCAAACCCTCCACCTTCACGCACGCTGTGTCGTGGTTGTTATGAGTCTCTGCCACCCCACATGGACCAGATCGGTTGAACTCCAGGAATTGGGACGTGGGGGGTGTCGATTGAGGGGCGTGGTGAACCACGGGCGGCTCGGGAGATATAGTGTCGGCTCAGAGGAGGGAACCAAGGGAAGAATCGGCTCTGCCGGCGGGGACACGGCTGGGGCTCTGATGAAGTCGAGGGTCCTCGCACGATAAGCAAGGATGTGTGGGCTGGTGAAGAGGCAGCTGGGAAGCCCCGGCAGGCACAATGCGGGGAAGGCGAGGACGGAAGGCGGAGTGGTATTTGACGCCCGCAGAGCAGTGCTGGAAGCATCGAGGTAAAATTGCAGCGCTTGGGGCCTGCAGAGTGGAGGCGCTCCAGGTGGAGTTGGCGGGCGTGCGTCGCGGCACGTAGGGCCTGGGCTCAGCGAGGATTCGGCGACGAGGCGGCGCGAAAGAAACTAGCAGGGCGTGGGCGAAAACAGCCAGGATCGGCGCTCCATGCACCGCCGTGGTCACCGTTACCGTTGATGATGCTTCCGCTAAGCCGCGCCAGAGCAAATCAGGCGCGCGCGGGCTGGCAGCAGCGAGGATCATGGCAGATCCAGGTGCGCAGCGCGGCGCTGGGGTTGCGAGTCTCGATCGCTGGAGCCACCGGCTGCGCGAGGCGTGGGCTGCCCGTGCAGCCAAAGCGATCCTCTCCGCCCAACGCCCCCCGCGCTCTGCCAGCAAGGGGCGGTGCGAGCATTATTGCAGCGTGGCGAGCGATAAGGAATGCCGCATCCCTGACGCAGCACGGGGACCGCCGCTAGAGAATGTCGCGGCCGCTTCAGCCCTGCATCTCGCCGTGCTTGCTGGCCGTCCGCGCGCGGATGCGGGGTTTATCGAGATGCTCCGCCTCCGCGATCCTGGCGCCCAATGGCGTGCCGGAGAACCTCAGGCTGCACAAAGAACGTGATTGCCATATCGCCCGCCGATTCGCGCCATGGATGCGCCGCCTGCTGTTGCGAATGCCAGCCCACGGCCATCCCCGGCCCAGGGCGAAGTACCAGTACAATTTCTCCGCAGCGGCGCGAGGGTCTCACTAGAGCGCCCTCCCTGTCCTGAGCCACGATTCGGCGATTAGCAATCGAAACACCGACGCAGGTTCGACGTTCCCTGGCTGCGCGGCGACGGGTATACCATTCCGCCTGAGCTTATCTCATTCGCGCCTGGCTCCTCTGCCCGCGCGCGGCCAGGCGTGGGGCGTGAGCCGATGAGTGCATATCTACCGGCGGCGTCTTCATGAAAACGGGCGCGCGTTGCAAACTCTCTCTGGTGTTTGGCATTGATAAGGCGCGCCCGTGCAGCCGCGCTTCCATGGGTGACCTGGCGGAGCCTCCCAGAATGCTCCGCAGCGTCACAAACACCACTACCACCACCACCCCACACGTTCCTGCCCGTGGCCCCTTGGTCGCACAGCGCTCGACAGCTTCCGTCCCGCCTCGCTTGTCCTGCCGCAAGCGTGGCCTGCGGCCGCGACGCCCTCCCGCGCCAACGACCCCCGCTGCTGCCGGCTCAGTTTCCTCGTCTTACGTCCGCCGATGCGACTCTGATGCAAAGCCCGATACACTCCGTCCTGCCCGTCCGTCCCGTCCGTGGCAGCCAATTGCGACGTTGCACCGGCGCCTTGGATCCGCCTTCCCGCATCGGGCCAGGCTCCGCAGGGGCGTCTATTGTTATTATTGTTATTTCCACGCCGTTGACGATTATGTGGACCCTTTCGCCCTTGGTTGACTGACCCGGCATGATGATGCAACAAAGCTGCCCTCTGATGTGCGGGCTCCATTGCCTGGGCATGCTCGTCATTGCGCAGGATTTGCCCATGCATGGCATGCAATGCATATAAGCTGCCACAGCCCGCTTTTCCCTCACCAGTTTGGCCATCCGCCGAGCCCACATGAAATGGCCTTTGGACGGGGTCGGCCCGGGGATAGAGCCGCCTGGACATGCGATTGAAGGCTTCCGTGCCGCTGAACCTTGGATCGTTGGCCGCAGCAAGGACGGCCGAGATATCATTCTCATGCCGGTGGCAGTCGGCCTTCCGCATCTGTATATGCCGCGCCGATGTGAAGGCTATACTCTCACCCGAGCCGCCCAGCGTCCATGGGACTGATGAGCCTCTGGTCTGCCCGCCCACGCCGCGTTGCTCTCTTTCTCTCTCTCTTGTTATCTATCCTGCTACAGCGGGCTCTCCTCCACCACGAACATCGTCGTCTTCCGCACGAGCCTCCGTATCTCATCCCCAGCCTCACTGCACCCTCGCCTGCGCCCCGCGGCGATTAACTTTCCAGCCTCGTATCTCCTTACCGAAGATGGACTAGGGCCTCATCCCGACGTTCCGAGAACTGGTTGACTGCTGTTTACGCGTTCAATCCTCTCAGACTTTTAGGCCGAGATGACGATCTGGCACTCGGAGGTGAACAAGTCGTTTCGACACGTCCGCTTCGTGCGAGCTCTGCCGCGAGGTCATGGTCGAGCCTGCCACGGTTGGCGTCATCAGCGCACCTTGCTAAGTACCCCGCCTTTTGTTTGCGGCGCTCAGCTCAGATACGCCCCGCAGCGTCCGGCAGTGACTAGCAGCGCACTGTTTCATGTCTCTCCTGCCTGACTTTCATGAAACACTACCTACGCCTTACGTCAGGTGCCACTGGGCAGATCGTTTGACCGCCTTTCAGTCGATCCTTGGTCTTCACGGCGAGTTCAGTCATGAGGACACTCTCTGCTTGGGCGTCCGCCTCACTCCATGTTTCTACATGGCCTTCGGCCCGAGCATCGCCATTGGCGGCACTGTGCCGGAGACGGTCAAATCTGAGCTGGACTGCCGGCGCGTTGCTGCATGACAAACCGCTTGCATGCAGAATTTTCTTCTGCTTCCGCCTCCCCATACTTTCTCCTGGACCGAAGTGTGCGCCGCCAGAGGCCTCGGCCGGGGAAGAGAAGCGCGACCGAGGGCAGTAGGACGGGTCGTCGGTCGCTCCTGCCTTGTCCCGAGGCCCCTTTAGTCGACATTAGCGCTTCCTAGGTTGTTGGCCAAAGTTGCAGCCAGCCTTATAGAACACTATGCAGTGTCACGCGTGAAGCCCGGAAACCAAACCGCTGCATGACCGCGCTCACTGCATTGAGTTGTTGTGAGACGATGCGGAGCTAGACTCTTACTCAGAGCATGGACATGGTTCCCACCCCTACTTCGAAAGTAAACCCAAATGCGGAGGTGGAAAAGCCTACAAAGAAAGCATCTATCTCACGTTAAAAGCTACTGCTACAGCGAGACGCGTTTCCTGCCAAAGGCGGCAGTGTTCTGGCCATCTGCCGTGCGGCTGCCAAAGGCTGGACGGGAAGGCGTGCAGATTGCCGCTTCCCATTCACGGCAGGTCTACGGAACGCCCTGCCGCCTTTCCGTCTCACGGGCTGCTCAGCAAACTCTACTGGCAGAGCTTTCTGGCGGCCTCGTGGATATCTGACAGCGCATATACACGCGGCATTCTGCATCCGCAGGTCGGCAACATCAGTGTCTCAGCTTTCTTGCAACCCTGCAGCCATGCGCCACCTATGACAAAGCTCGATTTCTTCTAATCTCCTCACTTCTCGCAGCGAATGAGCCCCTGGACTTCCACCCTCGCTTGCCCGCTCGCATACTTTTGCTTATCCGCTCTTCGGACCTCATGCGTTCTTGAACCCAAAATTCCAGCTCCGCAACCCTCATCAGGCCAATGCGGCATCGCGGATCCTATTTCCTCAAATGCCTGGAAGGATCTTTAGACTTTTGCTGCGCGCACACAACTAGTTCTGCGATGCTACCCGGAGCCCGGACAATTCCAACCAACCTCTAGCTTGACGATCACTGTGGCAATAGGATCGACAGTCGCACAAGATACCAGATGCCTGCAAAGCTCGCGGGAGAATGCCCAAATCACCATGGCAACTACCTCAAAGGCGGTCCCGGGTTGCAAACCAATGCCAGGGCCAATGCCTAGCAGTAACTCTATCCACTGCGCTCGCTTAAGCCTCAAGAATGCAGGATGGTATTGATTTTTGATCCGTTCCTCCTCGAATTCTTCTTGGGAGACGGTCAAGTATCCCGACCGCTCCATACAGACAATTTTCCTGGAGGAACGTACAGCAGTAACTGAATGGGCCGCGCAGTCCTTGACACTCCTCAGATGCTCTGGCTTGGTACTGTGAAAGCCTTGAATCTGTAAGTCAGTCTGCTTTGGTTTATGTTTGCTTACTTGTGTGTAAAGCTCCTTTGATACTATTCGGTTCCGTATCTCTCGCAATATTCACTGTTGGAACGGATAGTGCGTAAGCAGAAGACGGAAGGAATACGATGGTATTTCGACTAGCTCGGTAACTTTGGCTTATGCACATCTCGGCTTGAGCAGCAGCCGGGCAGCGTGTGGACTTGTATGTAGTGGCGCGCAGGGCAAGACTCTGACTCGTTGGCGGATCCTTCGTCACTGGCTTCATCTGCACGAAAAAGGGTCACGCTGAACACCCACCCCGCTTCTTTGCTCACTCACGAGCTTCCCGGATTTCCTCACGCCGATCTCCACGCCTAGACCGCGTGTGAAGGATCCAATCTGCTGCCGAAATCAGACCGGCACCATAAGCACTTCGCATCGAGGCTGAAATTCCGGGGTTACTGTTGCTCTCATCGACAATCTGTAGCGTCGCCGAGTCTCCAGATAAGAGGTTTGATGAGGAGAAGAGAGCGACCAATCAGTCTTCAGCCTAGCCCTTGCCAACCAGACATTTTAGGGGCATCGAAGCGGGAATTACGTCTGCCTTGGTTGCGTCTCGTCATGACGCTTCAACGCGGGGTCAGCCACTCATCCCCGCAGGCTCCCGATACACGTCTATAGAGGACGGCCATCTCAGATCTCGACGATCGAATGAAGTCCCCTCGCTTCACAAATCGGCGTTTTAACATCTTAGTACGTCATCGTTGCCGCATTAGGCTCATTTGCGATGGTGTCGTTCAAAATATCCCTGTGCCGCTAGCCGTCCAATGTGCGGTCTTTCGATTTGATTCATTCTGCGCTCGTTCGGCAAATGCAAGCACTGCAGCCGGCTGCAAGCCACAGCCTTTGGCCGACGCTGTGCACCGTCGGTTGCTCCAACGTCTTCTGATGGTCTGTTCTCCACGCGTGGAGCAGGCAATTTGGCCAAAACCAGGCAAACACCATTTTCGAGTCTTCTCCGCCTATAATGCCCTGTAATATATCCTGGCAAACGTCACAGCGACACCTCATCCTACCGAATCCAGCGGCAGACGCGTCCATGATGCAAGATGCAGACGCGCCGGTACGGGGGTGGTCCCACAGGAACTGCGATGCAGGGCAGCATCAACGCATGCTCGGGTCGGCTCTTCGCAGAACAACACAGCATTGCAGGAGCGTCGTCGAAGCGCCACTATCAAGGTCGAACTGACAGGTGGGAGAGGCCGATATTGCTGCGACGAAACGCATAACGCAGAGGAGAGGCTCCTATACATATGTCTCCACAGGCCACAAATGGCCGTCCACATACACGAGAAGTTCCAGGCCTCCCCCTTCACCTTTCCTCTCTGTACAGATTGCCCTCAGAGGGTGGGCACAGCAAAGGACAACAAACCTGCAGATAAGCTCGTGTCTGACGCACATTGCATATCAGGGATTCCCACTTTACCTCATGCGAACCCTTGGCCCATTGGCTGGCGGGTACTGATGCGGCCAACGACGCGCACGCCGCCCGCGCCGAAAGCCGATGATTCGCTACCCGAAAAAGAAAACGCGTTGATTCTTCAAGCAGCCCTAATAGACCTTTGCCCCATCTTTGTCGGCGGTTGTGGCATCAATTTTGCAGAGAAGCACGGTGCCCCCCGGCCCGCGCAATCATGCCCAGCCACCTTCCACATCCCGGACACCCGACCGCTTGGTTCGTCCGACCTCCCACCCGCCCCATGTCGGTCCAATCAGGCTTTGCATGCCCTGTACACCAACAATGAACAGACTTACTCATCACAAATCACATCCACTCTTGACGGCTGGCTTCGCGCCGGCGCTAGGTCCGAGACGAGGCCCTGTGCCAACTCCATTCGCTGCTCCTGTTCTCGCGCAATCCACCTGCTTGTCGCACTTCAATGCCCGTCTCTCGCAGCTATATGGTGATCTGGCTGTGATCTCCCTCGGATTTACTCGCCCGCTGCCCAGAACGGAAGAAACGGCCACGGCGGGATCGGCGGCTCATGTGTGGACGGACGATCTGGTTGATGATCTTCTTTTCTGTTCTTGGTAGATTCCTCTGCGTGCGAGGCGACCGGGGGGTGCTTCACAACATATTCCCGGGTTTGCCGCAGAAAAGAAAACAGAGAGAAAGCAACCTCTTCCACCACTCTACTGCGCATGACGCCGCATGATTGATGCAGCAAACAGTCCATTTGTTCCTGCAGTACAGACACCAAGGTACAGGAAACGTCTCTTCATTTCACTCGGACACATGGCGCGTAATAACAAGTACAGTGGGGCGCATGGCTGCATGGCTGCATGTGCCTTCGTCGCCTCCCCCCCCCCCCCCCCCCCACTGGGGCAGAAATGCGGCGCAGAAAACGGCCAGGCAGAGCGAAATTATTCATAGTGGACTGACGGCGCCTACCGAAACAGAAAAAAGGGAGAAATTTCGATCCTGTCATGCGCCTATGGATGGAGCCGAGAGGGGAAGGCTCAGAGAGAAGCAGGAATCAGGCAAAAGTCTGGACTGTTCGGTCGTCGTCAGCCAATACCTGGTGTTGTTGCTGCTAATGGTTCATCAATCCGGGGATCTGGTGGCAAGGGGAGGGGGGTCCTTTTCTCTCGTCAGTCTCGAGGACTCTCGAACGCCCACGGCACGGCGCGGCGCGGCGCGGCGCACACGCGGGGGGGCCGCCTCCGGCTCGGCTCGGCTCGGCATCTGTCGTGACAGCCTGTTGTTCTACAGCATGTGCGGATGGGGATATCTCGGTAGCGACATATATGCGGTCAAGTACTATACATACATTCTTCCTTTTTTTTTCTCTTGCCATACGGCGCGTTCGTATACGCGGGACCGAGCCGCGCACGCCGCGGCTGGCGGACCATCTTTTCTTGGTTTCTTGCACATCGGAATAAATTCCCCGGCATGCACCGCGCTCGTTAGGGATGACGCAAGGCAATGCAAAGACTTTCCAGGGTTGGCGTTTCTGGGGCAGGGTGGCGCGGGGGGCGGCTGGACGGAAGGGCTTGGTGGTTCGATGACCCTTGGGGTTGTATGCTTTTCCGGCCGGGGAAACGGCAGATCCGGGGTCACTTTAGGAGATCACTTCCACTCGCCCTCGGCACTTTCCTCCCTACTCTTGTGTCACGTATGTGGCGCGACGATGAGCTGATAGTGAAATGAGGAATTGACTTCAGTCGTGGCGTTGATCGCCCTTCTTTGCGGGTGAAGTCGGGTGTGCCCTGCGGTTCCGATACCTTACACATGAAAGACTAGAGATCGAGATGAGACGTACCTTCAGCCTCCGATAGCGGGACGCCAAACCAAAGTCTTTGTCTGCGAGGGTGCTGGAGTAAGTCGGCAAGCGTTTGGGGGTTGTATCAAATCAGTGTCGTTATCTACACCCTCAAACCCCAGCTCTGATCATTAACACGCATCTCTGGGTTCACCGTCGTGTTTCAGTAAGTAGCGCCGCATCGTGAGAGTAAAAGGTCTCAAATATACTATTGTGCCATTGCCGTCCACGGTTAGTCTACCCAGAGACCACTTCAGCCTCCCACTCTGCTGACATACTTACTGCTCCCCTGCCAACGCATATCGCTTCCGCTCAAATTTGCCTAGATTTGTGCATCTTCGATTAGAGAGTGCTCCTTACCTGGTAGCTGAAAGTGCTTTGTGAGCTCATAAAATATCCAAGCGGAAACTCTCATCTGATACTTGCGCATCTCCTGGTGTCTACGATGCTTTTGAATTGGTCAAGCCCACCTTGAACTCGTCATCTGCATCTCCAAAACACGTTCTCACAAGGCCGAACCACTTGGCATAGACACCTCGGTTTTGGCTCTTCGTTAAAGAAATACCATTGCTGCGTAGTCTGGTCAGTCAAATTGATCGCTCTATGTATCTTTCAAGTATCCCCAATGGTGTCTCTTTACGGTTCTCAGAAAGGTTCTTCATACTTTTGCATTAACTTTGAGTCTTCCGGAAGACCACAAGTCACTTTCCGAAATACATCACCTTCAATTCCTCAACCCAACGCATCCATCTTCCAACAGCGGAAAACGCCAGCTCCAATTACGCCCAAACACAACATTCCACAACCATCACGTACTCACAGCTTTCCGGGAGCGAAATCACCAGGAAGTCACTTTCTTCTGCTGTTCACCTCCTCCCGGAGCCTGGCAATAACCTGGCCGGGATCGGCGGCGCCAAAGACGGCGCTACCGGCGACAATGACGTTGGCACCGGCGTCGGCGGCGGGGGCGATCGTCTTCTCCGAAAGGCCGCCGTCAACCTCAATGGGCAAGTTCGGGTAGCGCTCGCGCAGGGCCGTGACCTTGGGCAGCTGGTCGGGCATGAAAGACTGGCCACCGAAGCCGGGCTCGACGGTCATGACAAGGACCATCTGTTGTAGCAAGGGGTATCAGCTGGTTATTGCATCCGAATTTTTCCCCTCTTTCTCTGCACGCGAGAAAGAAAGGGAGTCGTGGGGGCCATAAAACTCACATCCGGCACCTCCTCCTTCACCGGGTTCTCGAGAATCTCCCACAGCACATCGACGGGTGTCTTGGGCTTGATGGCGATGCCAGCCTGCAGCCCCTGCTCGTGGATGTAGCGGATCAGCTCCTTCGGGCTCGTCTTGGCGTCGCTCGTGCCAGCGGGCGTGTCGGCGGCGGTCGAGTTGACGGCGGCCTCATAGTGGAAGCAATACAGGTTGCAGCCCGCGGCCTTGAAGTCCTTGACCCATCGCTTGGGCTACATTACACCTGTCAGCAGTCTCCTTTACACAATTTCCGCCCAAATCTATGTTCGCCGCGCCGCCCCGTGCTCATCCCCCCGCTCTCCCCACACATCCGCAAGAAATGCAATTCTTCCTGAATATGAATCATGAGAGAAGTAAACGCACCTCGGCGATCATCATGTGGCAGTCGAAGGTGCCGCGGCCGTAGGCCTCCTTGGGCGGGTCGACGTGCTTGCGGATCTTGGTGACGACGGGGGCGCCGAAGGTCATGTTGGGCACGAAGTGGCCGTCCATGATATCGACGTGCAGCCAGTCGGCGCCTTGGGCTATCGTGTCGGCGCACGCCTGGCCGAGCGCGGCAAAGTCGGCCGACAGAATCGAGGGCGCTATTATCGCGGGAGGAGACATTGTTGCTTGTTTGTTCGGGAGTGCCGGATAGAAGCGATTGGAGAGTCTGGGAAGCGATTCGACGCGGTCGAGCGGCGAGACCTGGACTGAAAGTTGGGAGGTGGATCGTGGTGTTGAGGATAGTTTAGGGTTTGCAGTGACGTCGGAGGGGCTTGGTGGGGCAGCCTCGGAGCTCTCGGGGATCACGCCGTCATGCTCGTCCAACACCTTTTTGCCTAAACACGCCCATTTCGGATGTAATTTTGTCGAAAATCTCAATGCTAAAAGTAATGTGATGGCCAATCTCTCCATTCCATTTCTCCAGCGCCCATTTGTAGCATTGCAGCTTTTTCTTTTTTTTTTTTTTTGGCCCAGATACCTTTCCCCAATGAAGCCTTTCCTCTGGAACTTCAGCATTACCTAGCGACCTCGTCCTCTTGAAAGCAGCAGGTTGGAGCGAGCCTCCACGTCGACCAATCCACAGTACAAAGCCACAAGCACCGCATCTCTTGTCTTCCACGGCCCGCCTACGGCTTCTCCCCGACGACCTTGTCCCTCAGGTTCCTAATCAATCGTACATCGGGTACAACGCTCCTCTTCAGCTTGCTAGCTACATCCTCGTCCCACTTCAGGCACCTCGCGAGATACACCAGCGAGCTGATCTCCTTCTCATTGATCAGGTCGAACCGTATCATGTTTGGGTGACGCATCGCCATCTCGTCCACCAGCTCACTCATCGTTTGGTAGTACTCCATCCTATCGTTCAGCACCTCCATTGCATCGTGCAGGTTCACCAAGAGTGCGGGAAACTTGTGCGGAAGGTAGAGTTGCGTTTGAGAGGGGTCGTTGTCAGGCGATAAGAACGTCATGAGCTCGATGTACCTCTGCTTTCGGCCGAAGCCGTAACTTGTTAGTTGGTGCGAGGCAAAACTGAGGGGAGAGCTTGCCATCTTGGTCTCCTCTGCAGTCTCTCGGCCTTGAAGTTTGCCCTCGGCTTGGAGCGCCGCCTCGATTTCTGCCATCTCCTTTCGCTTCTGCTCGAGCAGCTCTTCGAGCTCACGCTTTCGGGCTGTTGCCATGAGTGGGAGGTATTGCGAAGTCGGTTGTGAAGTGTATGTTTGGATTGAGTATCGGTGTGAGGGTAATGGGTCAAGATGTCCGGTTGAAGAAGGCGCTTTGATACCTTTGGGAAGCAAGCAGCGTGACTGCCGCGTGAAGCAAGTGCCACCCGTCGTCGCAGAAATCTTGCTTCAACTCGAATTTTCCTCACCGAAACTGATACTGGTAGTTTCTACTGAGCAAACGTGAAATATGGGGTCAATAGTCATTATAATCCATTTGTACGAGTCCTGTATACAATCGCCCTACCACCATTTTTTCACGTCTAGTCAGTCGCATTCCCCCGACCGTAAATGTTTTATCTGTTCTCATGTTTGATCTCCAGTATAATCTGAAATACCTGGATTCCTCCGTGTCCGTATGTGCTGGTGAAATAGAGTATAATCTTCAATTTCGCCCACGCCCCCTTCGAAGTACTGTAGATGCTCTCAGCCTGCAATCTTGTGTAGGTGGCATGCATGTCTCTTTTTTTTTTCCGACCTCACCAATGGAAGTCCATTTCTTTCCTGAAGAAGTCTTTCTGAATCGTAGGAGCACCGTACGTTGTATCCTTGTTGAGGATATTCTCTCATTCTTGATCTCGCATGCTCTTCATCATCATCCGAATGCTCTCGCTGATCCTCTGGAGCTCGGGTACCACGCTCGCATTTGGTTTCTCCCGGTCCGCCTGAATACGCCTCTCAAGGCATGCCAGCATATTCAGTTGTTCCTCAGTAAATAGGTGCACAGGAACCGGTCCTTTGTGTTCATATGCCTCGGCGATGAGTTCCTCGACGTCTGTTTTCAAACATTCGTAGCAGTCAAGCTTGTCCTTGTTTTCCTTCATGGTCTCCTTCATGCTACAAATAGCAAAGACCAGCTGCGACTGTAGATATGCTGACGTTTTTGCGCCATCAGGAAGGCATTCTTCCGCCAGGTACTGGTCGTACTTCTACACTAAAGGTCAGTGAAAGGCCACATCATTCCCAAAGCACTCTCACCCTCTTCTTCTGTCGATTTGCAGCACCCTCACGCTTAATCTGTTCATTGAGCTTCTCACTCTCCTTCTCAAGATCGTCGAGCTCTTGAAGCTTCTTCTCAGCTTCCCTCATAAGTGCAAGGGCTTCTTCTTCAAGCTGGGCACGTCGTGCAAGCAGAGCTAACGGCACAGCCTCCGTCGGGTCCATGGTGGGTGATGGAAGAGTCACGGTGTATTGTGGGATGGAATGTTGTACTTTGTGCTGCTGTAGCATGGAAGCATATGTTGACGGGAAGGCGCGGCCTGCACGAAACGGCAGCTGCGCACGAACGGTAGCTGCGCACTCTCATGACGAAAAGCCAGTCCTCGTAAATAGGTGAAGTTACATGCTAGTGGGCTAGATATCTGGCGTATTCCCGCTTCGGGCGCGACAAAGTGGGAAGTGCATAAAGTGCTCTGCCGGACTTGGACTGTTCAAGATGACAATGAATATTTGTACCTATCGAAGTATCAAGCAGATTCCATAATGTTCGCCCCTCTCCGTTTGTTATTTGCTGTTTGCTAGCTACGGGCCCGTATATATTCTACGCTGCCCTCCAGATAGCTTATGGATCATTCTGCGCATTCATCAGTACCTCAAAAGTCTTTAGTATGCAGGACATGAATGCCGTCTTTTGATGACATGTCCCGTATGGAAAATCTGATGCGCTGCCTGTCAACTACACAACCAGTCGCGATGCATGTCTTCCGGCAGATGAGTACAGATGTAGATGTGTGATTAAGAGCTACATGGCAAAGTTTGCAAAAGGACTTTAAGTGCCTATGCAGTCGATGTATATTTTGTTTTGCGGAGCACGCTTGAGCAAGATGCTTTTTCCCCCATAATTTCAAACCACCTTATGGCTGTAGAGCCGTGCATCCTGTTGGCTCGTCAGATGTGGAACGATGAGAGGCAGACGTGCCTCTGTTGGGCACAATTTTGGATGGTGATACTTCATATGCAGCTGTCAAACTTGGACGCGCGTTGCAATATCATCACTTCTAGACAATGTTAGCCTTGGCGGAAAGTGCCGAGTGAACCTCGTTGCTATTGGTAGAGCGTGAGGCAAAGTAGGAGGCAATGGTATAGCCAAGAGAGATAGGCGGCCGGTTCCGGTTTGACCAGGTATGGTGTTGGGCCAATGATGGGCCGCAAGTTCGGAGCTATATAAGGCAACGGAGTGACACAAAACAGAAAGGAAACAGTTCAGTTACAGGCAATGATGATCCGTAGATTTCATGCGTTTCCTGCTTTGCCGCTCTTGGCCGTGGTTGATGGTGGTGTGGTGGCAGCCCACATGGAATGCGCGCGCTTGTACCGAGTACTTCGTTGGACGGATTCGACTGTGCCATATACACCGCTACCGGAGATGATGCTACCAGGCCCGCGGGCTCCGGATATTGATGGAGACCGGTGAGGACAAGCGCCGTCCCAACGACAGATCTAAGTTTCGGCACCTCTTCAAAGCCCAATCAAGCGCGGAGTGAGGCATGGGCTGCAGATTGCCGCAGACACGGTTGATAAGTTTCCAAGCTCGCGGAAAAACGAGAATGAAACGCAAGGGAAGCTGGGGAAGAGATGCAGTGGAGCAGGCGAAGCGTGTTGACGGCAACGTGTTCGCGCTGAGGAGGAAGCGCGCAACCCCGCGCGGTATCGTGTCATTGCAGCAACGGCGCATGCGAACAATATACACACGCGCCCGAATTGGCTGTTGCGATGCACGACCGAGGCAGGCCGCTTGTTTAAGGACGGCGCGACAAGGCAGCGTTGTCGTGTCGCTGCGAACCGGGGGCCCCACTCCAGGGCCCAAAATAACACCCGCCCAGCACGGGCCGCGGGCGCTTACAGCAGCTGCCATCCAATCGTCGACCCCGACCACTCACCCATCTGCGCACTGACTGGCCCGCTCATCTCCACCCCAGCCAACCGCCGGCCGTCCTTGCACGACGCACACGTCGTGCCACTGTGACCGCGCCCAACCGCCACAAGAGCCTCTTCTCTTGCCGCTGGTCCTCCACTGCTCCACGGCGCCTGCAAACATCACACCCCTGCAGCCAATACGCCACTGACCGCCGCTCGCTCACGGGCCACAAGTCGCTTGTTCTTAAGCTACACTGTGCCGCATCGCGCCTAAATGGTCCATCCCATTCTCCACGCATGTCGACCATCGTCACGCGTTGACTTTTGCTTTTTTGTTCTTCTTTCTTTGTCTCTTGCGCTTCCGTTGACCGGAGCCTCACGCATCGCTATCCGTTGATCGGACCGGGTTATTGCCCAACTAATAATTCCATTTTTTGCTACTCCAAACGCTTCAGCCTACACCATGGAGAGCTACTACCTGCCCGCCACCACCTACTGCCCGCCGGCACACAACGATTCGCGTCTCCTCTCTCCGCTGGACCGGAGAGCGACCATTAATACCATAATCGAGGAATCCCCGCAGATCCCCCACATCTACCAGGATTACTTCTCCCAGAACCTTACCCACCAGTGGGCCCAGTATACTGGCAGGGCCTCCGTCGCCTCGCCCTCGTACCAGTCGCCTGCCTACAGCGAGGACTTCCCTACTCCGAAGGCCTCGCTCCAGAACCCCCAGCCCGCCCAAGCCCAGGAGAACTGGCCGCTCGCCCGCTCGCGCAACGACCCCGACTTCGACGAGCTGTACGACATGACCGACGACGATACTGAGGAGGTTCCGCTCAAGTGCTCCAACTCGGTCAAGAAGTCCAGTACCAACAACAGCGCAAGGTCCAGCCGCAACAGCTATCCTTCGATTGTCATTCCGTCACCATCCCACTGGCCGACTATCGAAAAGCTCCAGAAAAGTGCAGTTTCGCCCGCCCCTGTCCCAGCTTTGACTCCTGCTCAGAACGTTCTCAACATGCTAGCCGCCCGCAAACTCAACGACCCCGCAACCAGTGCTGAGCCGTCCCTGGACGGCAGCTTGTCGTCGGAAGAGCTGGAGCACCTGAGCTGTCCCTCGACCCCGGACCAGCAGGCCCAGAAGGAAAGGGAGTGGTCGGGCTCTGTGCAACTCAACCCTGCTGCCATGGAGACGCTGCACCACATTTCTCGTGATGATGACACTGAGACCCGAGACCAGCTGCTCCACGTCTCTGAGGAAGAGATGACCCAAGTCGTCGGAGGTGACCGCCTGACCGCCCCCGTCCAGAGAATCTTCACCAACGACCTTACAACGACCCCGTCAGACGTCAAAGCTGATGAGGACGAATTCTCTGCCCTGACCATCCCGTCGCCCGGCGGTTTCTTCTCTTCTCTGCAGGGCTCTGCCCGCCACACCTGGAGCCTTCCTCCCCCGCAGAAGCGTGATGAGACTCCATCGACATCCGTCGCTGAGAACTTCTACGGCGTGCCTTGGAGGGAACGCCCGGACAACGTTGTTGAGCACGTTGTCGAAGTTCCCGCCAACTTTGGCGCCGCAGAGCAAACCCCAACTGCTCTCGATGGCTTCCTGTCCCCCGTTGGAGAGATCATGGAGATCCAGCCGAGCGCAACAAAGTTCGAGTACAACGAAAACTATGCTCAGGAACTCGAGCAAGTTGCCGGCAAGAACCTCAGCCGCACCAGCCTCTGGATCACTGCCCAGGAGAACTGGCTGGAGGGCATGCTCAGCCCCGTCAGCCCCGTTGCTCTTGAGAGAAGAAACTCTATTACCGACATCGGCTCCCCGTCGAAGAAGTCCGTCCGCTTTGTTGACCTTGTTGTCCCCAAGACCCCTAAGACGCCCCACGAGACTCTGACCAAGGATACCACCTTTTTCGAGGCACTTGAGTTTCTCAGGGAGACTACTGGCAAGTTCGATGCCTTCATCCACCGTCTTACCCGTGCCGAGGCTGTGCACCTGCAGCGTCGCTGCGCACCAAAGAGGCACAACAACCTGCTCCTCGGCAGGTACGAGCTGTGCGGCTACTCTAAGATCCCTTCGACACGCCCGGTGTCTCTCTTCTACACGGATGACCCCAATGAGCACAAGGAGCAGATCGCCAAGGCCCAGAAGGAGCAGCAAGTTCTTGAGCTCGTGCGACCGGCCTTCTGGGCTCTCGAGGCTTCACGACTGCTCCACAGTGGTCGTCTCATCACCAGCCCCGCCTACAAGATTCTCGCCCACACCCGGGATGAGGGTGCTACTCGCGTTCTTGACCTGGGCGGCCAGGCAGTCTGCGACTGGGCATGGCAAGTCGCTCTGGACTTCCCCCTGACTTCCGTCTTCACTGTCTCCACCAAGACCGAGGAACCCGTCAAGCTCGATGGTGATGAGGAGCGCGACATCGAGGGCCCGCCGAATCACCGCCACAAGGTCGTGCCCAACTACTGGACGCTGCCCTTTCCCAACGGCCACTTCGACGTCGTGTCCGCCCGTAACCTCTACGCCCTCCTCAAGACTACCAAGCCCGTCCCCAGCCCCGGACAGCTCGCTGGCGGTAACTCTACTTCCTGCCTCGACGAGTATGATCTTTGTCTGAAGGAGTGCATGCGTATTCTCAAGCCGGGTGGCTACCTGGAGTTCTCGCTCCTCGACGCCGATGTCATGCGCGCCGCGGCGGGCTCGCACACGCAGAAGGTTTCGGTCGAATTTTCCTTCAACCTTCGCACCCGCGGCTATGACGCGCAGCCCACCAAGTCTTTCCTGCCCCGCCTCGCACGCGCCGGCTTCGCCGCCAAGGACGTCAGGCGCGTGTGGACGACGACTCCTTTGCCTCGCACTGGCGCCAAGTGGAGCGAGACGCTGAACGTCGGCGCCGACGAGGCACTCGCGAAGAGCAAGCACCCGGACGTGCTGAACTCGCCGCGTGGCTCCATCTCGGCCCACAGCCCGCATAGCGAGAAGGTCATCGGCCCGAACGGCGAGGTTGAGCCTTTCTCTCCGACTTCGTTCTTCTTCCCTCGCCGTCATCAGCACAAGCGTGCGGACTCGCTGATGGACACGATCGTCAACGGTACCACGACCAGCAGCGGGCCCACCATCACGGTGCCCCCCACGCCGCCGCCGAAGGACATCGACGAGGGCAGCAGCAACCAGCAGCAACAGCAGGGCTCGACCAAGGACGCCCGTGAGGTTGCCGGCCTCATCGGCGCTCGCGCGTGGGAGAAGTGGCTCGTCAAGCTGCAGGCGGAGATGGGCAAGGAGGACGAGGGACGTCTCGGCGAGGGTATCACACAGGCGCTGGAGGAGGGCGCGAGGGATGGATGCGCGTGGAGAGGTTTGGAGGGATGGGCGAGGAAGGGGTTTTAAGAAGATCCTTCCAACCTCATTTGACGATGCGATGATGATGTTGATGATGATGGGACGACGGTAAATGGGTACGGGTTAGGTTCCTGGATATGTGTATACGACAAACGAGAGAAGACGGAGGGATGTAATTCTGGGAAAGGGGGGGATCTCTGGATTTCTTCGGTATGAGAGAAAGAAAAAGGAGTTTTATGGAGCGCATCTTCCTCAAGCCTTATACCTTGTGCGTTCGGTTTTTTTCTCCTTTCTCTTTTCCCTTCTACGAATAAAGGCTGGCGTCCTTAAAGAAGGCTTTAATTCTTTTTTTGTTCGCAGACTGGTATAGCTAAGAACAGCCCACCCTCTCGATGATAGTGGAGCGGTGGAGCTAGGCAAAGAATGTGATCGGTTTGCGGGTGCCTGGTCTTTGCGTGTGTACCGTCGTGCTGTGGCGTGACTTGAGGTGGATATAGTATGGGCGCACAGCGTCGATGGTCTGTGCAGCGACGACGATGCTTGTTTAGCGTGCTCAGCAACTAGTCAACTAGCCAGGCAATAGCGGCGGGGTAGTGTACTCATTTATTATTCACTAATACTCTTGACTCCTCCATGAGGAATACCCATGGCAAGCCCACGCGATGATGAATGAGTGAGTCAATGGTGTGGCTAAATCTCTGTAGATTAGGCAATGGGCTTCCCCGCCTGACAGTGTTCTGATTTCGTGGTTGACGGGGCGCACTTTCCCACACGTGTTTTCTGTTGCATGCTAGTGTCACCAGACGACAAAAGTTGGCGCGGAGACGTTGATATGATTTCATACATAGTGGAAAAAAGTGGGGACCGGCATTGAATGCTGGGGCATTACTGTACTCCCGTGCGACGTCGGCTCATGCAGGCAGAAAAAGGGCATGGCGCCCGCGTTGTTTTCCGTACCTTGCAGGTTTGTAATTAGCTGCACGAACAGTACCTGCATCGCGTTTCTGAAACGCGGCGACAGACGCAAAAGCGTGAGGCGGGACCGAAGCGTGTAGGCATCTAAGGAGGGCTGCTTAGGATGGGTAGAAGAAAGCCATTGGCTTGGTGCGGCGGCGGCTAGACGTCGGTGGTTGGTCCGGTCGCGTCTCCAGACCCTTAGGCAGGCCGCAGCACTGTCTCGATGCGGCCATGCAATACGTCAAATCGAATGGGCCGGAGACACAGCAGAGCCGCCAACCCTTGGCCCTCAGGCGCCGAGCGGCCGTTTCGGGCAATGGCAATCGACGGCCAGTCTCAGATCAGGCGGCCCATGGGGTCCATGACGCCGGGGGGCGGCACGCACGCGCATGTGCGAACCATTGTCGAGATGCTCACCTTCTCCCCACTTTTCCAGAACGTTAGGCCGGTCCCCTGGGGGTGGCTGTGGCCTCATCATTACTCCAAACGACCGCGCTGGAGAAACGACGATCGCCGCGGTCAGGGGGATCCTCTCTCTTGCCTGCCGGCCATCATCCGGGAGGTCGAGATTGCGAATGGTTAGCTGATCAGCAGTAAGGCACGTCTGCGGTGGCCGGCCGATTGGCCTGCGAACCTCTCTCTTTTGGCTGCGAGAGACATGCATTATTGCAGGGATGGCGGCGGCTGCTGTTTGACGATCGCCAAAGCCGCCGCCTGCTGCTTCCTCTCCGGCCGTGCCTGCGTTTTGGGTGTGCACCACTTTCCCGCGCGCGACCTAACCATGGCCCTGTTTAGCACGCGCACTGGTGCCGCCCTAGGTGACGTCTTCCCGCCATGCTGTATATTTCCCCTCCCCGTCCGTTTCGTCTTGCGCCTGCGAGCCCTTCACTCTGCTTCTTCTTCTTCACTCCTGCCTGCGTGGCTCCAGTTCCACCGACTTCCAAATCCCACTGTCTTGGGTCAGACCAGAAAAAGCCTCACACACCTTCTTTGACGTACTACAAGATCCAATACTTCTCCTGACAATCACCCACACCACTACCACAAACCGCCCGCCGAACCCTTCACCGACCAGCCAATTCACACTTAAAAGACTGCCGCGCCTGTGCTACCAATTCTTTACGTTCATATTCCGACCTCTACATCCACCACTGCCAACCAAGCCCGACTCCATCCGCCCACCATGCGCTTCACCATCACTTCTCTGGCCCGCCTCATCGCCACCTTCTTCCTCATCGCCTTCGTCACTGCCGCACCCGTCGCTGTCACCACTTCATCATCCGGTCTGAGCGCTGCCGGCCAGGAAGGAGGCGCACGGATCGCCGAACGCGACCTTTCGTCATCGCCGATAGTTGGTAAGCTCTCTCCTATCGCCATCCCCCACAGAAATACCTGCTCTAGCGCCGAAGTGCCATACCACATAATCCATTCGACGTCATCATTACCATTCAACATCCACTTTCACGAACAATGGATTGAGCTAACCTCGAACCCATTAGATACAGATGTTGCTGCCGCTGAAGCAAAGAAGCGCGAATTCAGCAGCACCATGTGGGCCCTGAAGGACCGACTGTTGATGAAGCGTCAGCCCAAGCCCGAGCCCGCCGCTGAACCTAAGCGCTTCACCCTTGACGACTTCACCACCATCGCCGCCGCCAACGAGAAGTACGACGGCCTGCGACCCGAGGGCGCCGGCTTCGTTGGCTTGAAGCAGCGCGGCCTCCCTGGTTGGTCGAGGATTTACTGAAAACCGGACTGATGTAACGAGAAAGAGAAGGACTGTATTATGGTTTTGATGCCGTCGAATGTTTTGTGGGACCTGGTTCGGGGACCGCCTTGATCCGTCGACTTTCACTTTCGACGACGATACCCTTTAGCCGAGACGACAGTCTCTCCGCACGATTACGCTTGCTTTTTCACTTCTTCATCCCTCTTTGCTTTTCCTCCCTGGGGACCTGCTTGGCTGGAGCCACAGTTCTCCGGAACGGCGACTTCCCGATTCAGCATGGTACCACGGAGCAGCGAAACAGTCTCCCAACATGTATTCGAAACATATCGACCCAACCGAAACACAACTGCCGTTTTACCCCAACAAACAAATTGGTGTCTCGGAAACACAGGCGTCGGCCTCGGGGAGATTCTGCTTCTCCGAGACATGTATGTCCGGAAGGGGATATTTCAAGCCGTGCCTGTGTTTCACAAAAGGTTGCAGGAGACGGATAGTGGCTTCGCGTGGCGCCATCAAACAGCCACGCGATAAATGAGAGACTTGACAGGTATGGCGCGCCGCGGCGTACCATGGCGCAGGGGCATACTGGACCCTTGAGTCGCGACCCGTGGGCCTAATCATCGCCCTAATGGTGTTGGAATACCCATGCACGACTGCACCAAGATTGGATTGGTTGGTTTTGGCATTGATTATTGTAGCAAGGCGGACTGTGTATGCTTTGTGAGTGGGTGGGAATCCAACTAAATTATGTTGGTGCCAGAGATGGTTGTTGAAGGGGGCTTCATAACGATCGCCGCAGGACAATTCTGTATCATTATTGAGCGATGTAGTGTTCAACACTCAAAAAACAATGGAGTGGTGAAATAGGATCGAATATGCGACGAGTGCATCTCAAGATTCGTCCACCGATGATGTTTCTTCACGCATTGTAACGCACGTGTACACTTAAGGAAGAAAAACAAGCTTTGCACCCAAGCTTTCGTAGTTTCACACCGGTCCTGTTGATCCATGCCTCTTCGTTTCCTCGGTGGATTAGTCCCTGTGCGCAACCCCCCACTGATATTATAGCTTCCGTGCTTCTTATCACCCTCACCGATACAATAGGGCAGCGGGGCCGGGCGGGACGGACCCCGATGCAAGTGGAGAAAGAGAAGAAGGGATCTGCAAACGGTTTGCGGTGTGATGAGAGACAGTTCCCGTTCCCCGCTCCACCAACAATCTAACCCCCTAACAACAGAGTATCATTGTCTCTGGTGCCCATTATCCTCACGAATAATCGTTGATGTCTTGGTCAATTCTCTCTACCTTGGTCCCTCTCGCGCAGTTTCAATCTCCTTTCCTTCCTTTTCCCCTTGGCTGATAGGTTCCCTTTTGAGATTCATCATCAAGGGAAAACAATAGTGTTGACTAAGAAAGGGAGATTCAGAAGAGCGCTGATCAAAGGGGAGAAAATAGAGTATGAACCAAAGATTTCCTATGCACAATTTGCAGCTCTTCGTTCAACAATTTTTGCGGTTCGATGAGAATGAACACACCATCTCAAGGCGCAAACGATGAGTTGGCCTTAGATCAGCTGCTCTGACTGGGTATGCCTGAGAATCCAATCCACATGGCAATGCCTTACGTTGGTTGGAATGTGAATGTGATTGCTGCTTTTTTGACTGGTGTGGAACTTAGGTGCTAGGGTTCTCGTCGCACGAGACAAGCAGATCGAAATCATCATAGATAAAAATAATCACAACGGGAATCGGATGAGCAAACCCTCGGCGCTGAGGTTGTAATCGACCAGGTCCATGCAGTGAAGTGATTCATGATCGCGGCCCCGTAGAGCTTGAGGATCCTAGTCTCATGAGCATGCACAAATTCCTGCTACGCTGCTACGCGTGGTCGAATCCTCCGGATTTGTTACGCTTGACGGGCAAGTGCTGACATGTTGACTTCAAGTTTCCATGGTTCTGTTAGAAAAAATTTACTACTAAAAATCAGCTAACAGAGGAATAAGCTTGAGTGATGGCTGCGGGGTGTTCCACTGGTTCTGTGCTTACTCTCACAAGACAAGCTTTCCAATAATCGCTTGCGACTAACATAGCGCCTGTGGAACAAGAGTAACCCACGGCTTTCCGTCTTTGGCAACCAGCAGGCCTTTCATACGTATCCAGCATGGAATTACATGAACCGCTGACCGTGAGAAATAAGTAAAGGGGAGTGCTCTACCTTCTCTCATTTTTTTAGAAGTGAAAAAAAAAAGGACGATAGAGCTTGTCATTCAGATACAGTAGTTGACGAAATAGACATAAGAGAACAAACTGCTAAAGTAGCTTGGTAGTTGATATATCTACTTTGTGTACATGCTAATCAAATTTGTTTTTCGTTGGTGTTGATGCCTCAAATTGGCACGGTCAGTGGATTCATCGTCCTGCCAGATAGTCAGTAGCTTCGGGGGGGGGGGGGGGGGGGGGGGGGGGGGGGGGGGGGGGGGGGGGGGGGGGGGGGGGGGGGGGGGGGGGGGGGGG